>JAQQAE010014067.1:0-12526 GCA_029823295.1 Pseudamia nigra | reverse complement strand
ACAATATATCTGACAAAATTAACAAAAATAAAAAAATGAGCAAAAATGAACAAAATGATCAAGTAAATTACAAAAAATAACCTATAAAACTGAACAAAAGTAAAAAAAAAATGAGCAGAAATTAACACCAAAAAAATCAAATAGGTTCCAAATGTACAATATATCCAACAAAATTTAAAAAACAACATAAATACAACAAAATGAGCAAAAATTAATGAAACAATCAAGTGAATTAAGCAAAATGATCAAAATTACCCAAAAAAACTGAACAAAAATCAACAAATATACAACAAAATGAGCAAAAATGAACAAAACTGTTAAGAAAATAACTAAAAATAATCAAAATAACCCATAAAACTGAACAAAAAATCAACAAAATGAGCAAAAATAAATAAAAAAATCAAGTAAGTTAAAAAATGTACAATATAACTCACAAAATAAAAAAAAAAGAAATGAAACAAATACACAAGAAAATAAGCAAAAAGTACTAGTGCTTTAAGGCCAAAATTTTACTACTTATGTTTCGGAGTACTTCAACTTCTCCTTGAGTCACGGATGAAGTAGTTTATCTTGTGTCCAGGCTGTGTAAATCACTTTGGTTCTCAGGGTTCAGCAGGTCTTCTCGACCGTGTCTGCAACGCGCTGAACTGATGATCAGACATCTGAGTGATGGTCACTAAAGTGTGCCTAATAAAGTGGCCAGTGACCCTAGCCTCGTAAACCACGTCCCTGTCACTCACATGTGATCAGCTGTAGCAACCAGTGACCCCAAAAAAGAGCCACAGGACACTGAGCCTAATCGGGGACACAGAGGGACATAAAAGCCCGCAGGAGGACACTTCAACCACCGCAGCTTATGGTGGGAACCAACTGAAATAAAGCCGCCTTTTCCCTCAGCTCCTGATAAGGTTTGCAGCTGGAGTTGCGAAATCCTCTGGCTTTAAGATACAGTATCCCCCTGCTGCTGCTGGTTCGTATCCAGCCCTAAGTTCCTTAAGCCAGGCAGGCCTAGGGTGGAGAAAAACAACACTGACGACGAAAACAATAGCAGGACACACTTCTCTTAAGGGATGTTGGAGGTATTTCACCAAAAAAAAAAAAAAAAAAAAAAAAAAGCGCACCGCAGGGTTCCGCGTGCGTCAGCTGTCAACTTACCCAAAGGTCCGTGCCCCAGTCCATGTCTGCAGGACGGTTTAGTGTGTGGACGAAGGAAGGCGAGAAAAAGAAAAGAAAAGAAAGACGAGTCCAGGTGTGGAGACAAAGTCCAACTCTGCTTCTCGTCGCAGATTCCTGGAGTCCCGAAAGAAGCGGAGATGGCGGAGGAAATGTTTGGAGGAAGTCTACGCCTTCTCCTTGGCACGGTCTGCTGTCCTGTTTCTCCCAGGGAGAGAGAGGAAGAAAAAAAATGTTCAGGCGCTTTTTCCTGAAACAACTTTGGGTCCGGGGGAGAGAGAGAGAAAGAGAGACAGAGACAGAGAGCGAGAGCGAGAGAGAGAGAGAGGTAGGGAGGGAGACACAGAGGGAGGGAGGAGGAGGAAAAGTTCCCAGAGGCGTTTTGTGTTTGTTTTATCTTAAAGCAGCAGCTGGAGGTCGGTGTGATTCTGAAAGACCCCTAGAATAAAACCACGTTATTATGAGTGATGAGTTCAGCGGAGGGAATGGTGCCACTGTACACGCAGAGGTGTGTAGTACTCAAGTACTTTTACTCATTTACATGGGCTTGGGACGTTTTTCAACCTTGTTGTGAGGGTTGTGTCAGGAAGGGCATCCGACGTAAAAACCTGTGCAGATCAAACATGCCAATCATTGGTATTTCGCTGTGGCGACGCCTGAGGGGAGCAGCTGAAAGGAAAACAACAACAACAACAACAACAAAATGTACTTCTGAGAGTAGTGGTTTCACAGAATATGTTTTACTCTTACTCAGTTACATTCGATCACAGCAGTAAAATGGAAAAAAAAACCCAGCTAAGATCCAAAAAATTAAAAGTAAATAAAAAATAGTGAAGTTAATGAACAAAAAGGAACAAAATAAACACAAATCAACAAAATACTGTACATTTTAAAAAATGAACAAAATACAAAAAGAACAAAATAAAAAAAATCAAGTACACTAATAAAAATGTAAAATTTAACAAATAAAATTAAAAAGAAAAAATACACAACATGATAAAAAACAAATTGATAAACATTATCAAAATAACCTGTAAAACTGACCAAAAATCAACAAAACGCACAAAAATGTACAAAGATTAAGACATTAAAAAAAATCAAGTAAACTACAATTGTTGAATAAAACCAACATTATTGAAAAAAAAATCAACAAATACACAACAAAATGATCAAAATAACTGATAAAACTGAACAAAAATTAACAAAATGAGCAAAAATGAGCAAATGAGCAAAAATGTTAAAAATAATTAAGTAAGTGAATAAAACCAAGCAAAATATAATATATAAAAATATGATTAAAAAAAAACAATAAAACCGAACAAAAACTGATGGAACCAGTTCCACATCTGTAAGTTACTCACTACTCGAGTAGTTTTTGAATGACAAACATTGTTTCTGTTGCTCAGGTACTTCTTTTTAGGAGTACTTCTACTTGAGTCATTAGAATTATAAAGTAAAAATACTTTTACTTGAGTACTGATTGGATTTACTCTACCCACAAGTAAAAGTATGGTTACGTTCTAATTCAAGTGACTCAAGTAGAAGTAGAAGTACTCCTAAACATAAGTAGGCTACTTGAGTAAAACTAAGAGTATCTCATAAAAAAACTACTCAACTAGTGAGTAACTTCATGACATGGAATTTATTAGTGTAATAAATTGTATCCAAACAAATATTTAGTTGATTTTTGTTAATTTCTTCGAGTATTTTTTTGATGTTTTGCTCATTTTTTTTAACTTATTCGATAATTTTATTTATTTATTTATTCATTACCAAAGTAATTGCTCAATTTATTCTCTTTTACTCATTTTCATTTTTGTCACTTACTTGGTTATTTTTTGTTAACTTCTTTGATCATTTTTGCTCACTTTGTTGCTTATTTTGTGGACTTTTTCCAGTTTCCTAATTCAATTAATATTTATTTAATTTAATTAAAAATTTTATTATTATTTTCTTAATTTCTGCTTAATTTGGTCACCTGTAGTTTATTTTGTTGCTTGTGTAAATATTAATCATTTTTCTGACTATCTTTATACATTTTTGCTCATTTTGTCGTTTAGTTTATTCATTTGGTAACTCCCTTGATTCCTTGATAATGTTAATCTTTTTACTCATAGAGGTGGAGTAAAATGTAACTAAGTAGATGTACATTTTCGTCCCAAATGTACATGAGTAAGAGTAAAAAGCATTCTGCAAAACAACTACGCTCAGAAGTATATTTATTTGAAAAACTACTCAAGCACATGGGAGTAAATTTCATCATGACCCTGCACCTAGGGTCAGGGGTCTGCAACCTGTGGCTCTTTAGCCCCTCTCCAGTGGCACCTGTGATAGAAGTCACACATTATAATTAATCAAAATAAACAAAATCAGCACAGAATCGACAAAAAGAAGAAAGAAAAGGAAAAGTTAAGACAAAAGTGATGCGAATAATCTACAAAATGAATAAAATCATCAAGAAAATGAACAAGATTAAGCAATAAAATGCATTAAATAATCAAAAATGAAAACAAAACCTTAAAAATGAACAAAAATAAGCAAAATTATGATTTTTTTAAATCAAGACAAGCCTGAGCAATCATTTAAGAATAAAATTCATGGAAATTGAGTTTTTCCATGTATCTCAACTCAGCAGTTCATGTTCTGACAGGTTCTTATCAGGTGAAACCACTCACCTGTTTTATATGACGGTAAATGAAGCACGAGAATGACCCCAGGTGTCCGTCTGCGCCCTTTCTTCAGTGGGACCGCACATACGGACCAAACAGCGCTGTGGACGTTTTCACAGCTCTGTGACAAACCCGTCACATTTTACACCATATCATAGTGATTCACCAAGATTCACTTGTGGGATGTGTTGTTTGACAAAATGAAAATGTACTTACTTGTTCAGTCTAATTTAATTCCTGTGTTAAACCAAACTTTTTGACACAAACTTGAATCATTATTTTAAATGTCTTTCATGTCTACAAGGTGAGAGCTGCATTTATAGAGGAAATAAATTAACAAACCTGTTGTAATTTATTGTTTCATGAATCAATTTTAATCATCTCATCTTAATGCAATATCTAATTGAAACTCCAGGTACAATTAGGATCACACAATCATCAAATCAGTCCATTCACTTAAAAATGTCCCACATAAAGGTTCATCTACAGTAAGTATGAAAAAAACTCACTTTTAGATACAACTGAGACGACTGAATACATGTAATACTGTCAGGGATCACATGGTTTGAGCTCTGTTAATATGCCAGTGTACCTGCCTAATTGTGGGAATGTCAATCGATGCCTGTGATGGTGAGGAGGCATAATTAACGATAAATTTACTGCAACCGTCTAACATTCATTGATTCTTCTCAAAAATGTAACGAGCGGACAATGTGCTGTCACAACTGCGCAAGTAAGCTGGTGTTGCACGATCACCTGGTGGCATGTAGTGCACATGCAAATGATTTATCTTACTGACAAAATACATTTTAAACAATATATTTATTTGCTTTATGCGTAAACTAAATTTTCCTGGATTTCTTCCCAAAAATGTTGGCGATCCTTATTAACTTTTGAGTAGTATATGAAGTTAATAGAAGTTAATGGATTATCAAATATAGTGTTTTACATTGACATATGGTCACCAAACAGGGGGAAATTATAACATTTTTTCAATTGCCATAGTTTAGACACAACAGTTGTGACACTGCAATTTGAGCTTCACATGCTTAAGCCTCACAATTACACTTTGACACTGATCTGATCTTCATGGTGATAGTCTTCAGGGAGTAGTTCGGTGACCTGAATGAACTCCAGATAACCTGGACATTATCAAAGGGTGCAGCACCATCAGGCGCATACATGCCGGTGGGGTTAGCGCTGTGGCAGGCCTCGTACCAGAATCCACCCAGAAATTGCCGAGCACAGTTATTACTCCACGTGTCCTGGTCTTTGTCATAAGTGGTAAACTTCATGTTTCTTGCGCTTGACAAACTGTCACCTAGGAAAAGAATCAGTTTGAACTCAATATATTGTCTTTCCATCATTTTTCAGTGTTAGCAAACGTTAATGGTAGTGTTGCAAACTGTTGCTGCTGTAGAGGAGTTACAGAGATCCAATGAGGAACCTGGGACAGAGCGCCCCAAGATGACTGAGCTTCCCACCTTATCTCTAAGGAAGAGCCCAGCCACCCTGCTTGTATCTGGGATCATATTCTTTCTGTCACGACCCAAAGCTCATGACCGTAGGTGGCCATGAGAAACAGAATAACTTATAAATAAATAATTAACATTTTCCAGCTGTCTGACATTTGTCTAATTTGGGGTTGTAGTGATGTGAGGCACCCTCAGCTACCGTATATATTTTTTAAAAAAAGAACCCACAAGATTCAAACCCACTTTGAAATGCTCATCCCATTACGTTTCTTCCAATAATACACATTTGACTTACTTAACTTAATCCAACTTGTCCCATAGAAGAATATAAAGGTATTTTGATATAAATACAGCAAAAGTTCAACATACAGTAAACTTTCCATGTGGGCCACACTGATCCTCACCTGCGTCTCCTTTAGTGTAACTGCCCAGGTCAAGCCGATAACCGTTCATCTCTGAATCAATGGCGAATGAGGCATACTTTGCATAGGCCTTAGCTCTGCCCCAGTCTTCCATGTCCACCCTCAGCTCATTTCTCTTCCTCATCGTCAGCAGGAAAATGTTCTCTAAACCTAAAAAGACAGTTTTGTAGGTGCATTTCAGTACGAAGCTGTTTCTGTTTGCCCCCTATTTTCTTAAAAACATACTATCTCTGGAATAGTTTCACAGAAAGTCATAAAGTTTAGCATCAATGTTGGGCTCAAGGATGAAAGACTTAGACTTTAGAGGTCAAAGGCCACGCACCAAATGTACTGACCATGCTTATAAAGCAACATCTCAGGAATGCTTTGACAGAATGTTGCAAAAATATGGTGCAAGCATTCAGTTGTAGGCAATTATAAAGGGTAAATATTTTGGTGGCCTCAAGGATGAAGAGAGGAGCATTTGGTGGTCAAAGGTCAAGGAGCCTGTGACCTCACGCCATCTATTATTATAATGAAATTTTTATGGCTGAAAGTCAAAGATCCAGTTTTTTATGACCTCATATTTGTCTTACAATACATTTGATAACAATATGAGTAACAGAGTGAACAGAATGAATTCTTCAAATTCAGCCCAAACTTTGGCACTCATACTTTAATGTAGAAGCTTCAAGGTGACTTTATTTGTACCCATAGATGGGTTTTTTTCTGCAGTGATAGGAAAGGGCATCAACAGTTCTCACAAACCCTCACCCAGCCAGTATTCTCCAGCTACATTCCCAAATCCAGCTTTGTAGCTTTTCCAAGGTCTGAAGAAGCTTTCACTCCCATCCATCCTCCTGAGAAATACCTGAAAATGAGAAACAATTGTATCAGGAAAAGAAAACATTTAATCAAATTCAGTGTTGATAAATGTATTATACAGTGGCTTGCAAAAGTATTCATACCCCTTGAATATTTTTGCCTTTTATTGCAGTATGACCTGAATCATTGTTAATATAATTTGCCTTGTTTGACAATAACTTACAAAATAATTTACAGATCAGCCTGCGACTGCCCTGGCCCCGGGAATGCGGGGCTTCCCGATACATGACGGAGTGACCAGATCTATCGCCTTTGTCCCCGTAAGTTCAGATTGTCCAGGTTATCACGTTCCGGGACGCCCAGCACGGGGGTCGTCTGCTCCCTGTTGGCACCAACGTTCCCCGGGCCTCTCTCCCTTTCCCACCCGCCGCAGCGCAGGGGGAGGGAGGGTGCCCCTCCGGCACAGCTGCTGTTCAAACCAAATTTTCAGTCCAGTTGACAGAATGAAAACCACACGCCTTGAATACCATGACCTGAATGACTGAGAATCTTCACAGACACGAGCCAATACTGCACAACACAACTATGTACATTTTTTGTCATTACCTGAGTTTACTCTGATGATTTGACTCACCCGAAACGATGTGGTGGTGGTGGCTTTCGCTTTTGAAGTGTGAGCAATGACTGCTGTCCTGATAATTGGCATTTTAGTTCTTTCACCTTTCTCTTTCTCAGCTCGCTTTTCGGTGGGAAGTCAGTCTCGTATTTACTGTGAACAGTACGAAAATGCTGCTCCACATTTCCCTTTTTTTGAATTGAGATGGTAGACTGGCAGATGAGGCAAATGCACTTCGAAAATGCCATTGTGAAAAAAAAGTCCTCCTCCCATTCCGTATGAAAGTGAGAAGTTTTTGTCTTCTTACTTGGTCCAGCTCCCCCACTCATTTTTATACCCTTTCTTAATGTGAAGAAAATCAGCTTCACTTTCATAAACCAACCAAAACAGATCACACACAGACTCAGATTCTCATTTTCTTCTTGCAAGAGGGAGAGTGTCACTGGGATGCAGCCCACACCTCTCAACAATTCTTTTATTATAAAATTACACACGCAAAACATCCAATCACATTTAACATACGTTCATGATGCAGTCATTATGCACAAGCATTAACTCCTCATTGGCTGACATCTTTTTTTAATGTCATGCAAGCTACTGCCACTACCTACTTTCACTATTAAACATAGTCCTGAGTCCTGCTGTTGTTTTTTTACAGTTTGATTTCACCACACATTTAAGTGATTACTGGTCAAGATCATTCAAGCTTTTTTTCCAACCACATTTTTTCTTCGAAGATGATGGTTCCCCACTATCCTTGTATCACTTGTTGCCAGCTGAAACATAATCACCCATGCAGAAATTATCCAATGGGAGGCTCGTACCTATTTGCTTAGTTAAATCCAGGTGGTGACCTTTTTTGGCCAGACAGTGTAATTGACATCACTTTGAACAAATCTGTTTTCACTCTGACATTAAAGAGTTGTTTTTTGTAACTTCTTGTCAAAAATGTCAAATTATATTGACAACAATTCAGTTTATACCACAATAAAAGGTGAAAACATCAAAAGGGTATGAATACTTTTGCAAGCCACTGTATGCCCTTCAATACTAAGGAGCTGTGACGTTAATGTGGACTTTAAAAAAAAAAAATCAAGTCTGTACATTTCCATGGAGTCGTGGAGTTAATAAATTATTGCTCCTTTTGTAAATTATTAGACCACTTTGAAGGCACAACTAGAACACACCTCTCTCTTATCTGTGAATGTCCTCAGTCATCCAGGTCATAGTAACATTGGAGAGACTAAAGAAGATTTATAACTAACACTGGGTCCCTGTGCACATCAAACTCATTGACGCTCTGAGGCAGACACTTGTCCACTCTAAGGACAAAATGACTGAACATTTGGGATATTAAACAGCCACCTCACAAGCAAATGGCTCAGCGCAGAGTAGCCACCTCCCAAGGACAGGACACAGTCTACCTGCATCTTAAGGATGAGAGACAGTCCTTTGAAGACAGCAATGTTGGGATACAGATGGTTTGAGACAGGTGTCAAGGAGGCCATAGTTGTTAACATGGAGCAACCTTCTCTGACCAGAGGAGGAGAGGATGAAGACACAGGCTTTCACCCGGATACCGTTCAATTTGCTCGTTGCAAATTGCATAGTGTCTGCACACTGACACTATGCAAGTTGCAACGAGCCCTAGCATGTTTCATGACTACAGTGCAGATTGTTTGAGTAGTGTGAGTGCTGGGACTGTACTTTCTTAGCACCACTGTCCAACAAACACAGTCAATTGAGATGCACTTTGTCAATAGTGAGCATGTTTTGAAATACTTCTATTTTTAGCTCACAAAATGTTTATTTAAAAGTTTTTCATATTTAATAATTGCTGGTCATTGTTCCTTGTTTCTTGTGTTGATCTGCAATGGGTGCCATAGAATGGTTTTTTCAGTGACTTTTAGGTGTGCAAATGAACTGCCCTTTTATGGATTAACAAAGTTGTCCGGATCCAAATCAGAGAACAGCCTTAAAAATTACCATCCATCCATCCGTCCATCCGTCCATCCGTCCATCCGTCCATCCATCCATCCATCCATCCATCCATCATCTTCCGCTTATCCTGGTCAGGATTGCAGGGGCAGCAGCCTAAGCAGAAAAGCCCAGACTTCCCTCTCCCCAGCCACCTCTTCCAGCTCCTTTGGGGGGTCCTCCAGGTGCTCCAGGCCAGCCGAGAGACATAGTCCCTCCAGCATGTCCTGGGTCTGCCCCAGGGCCTCCCCCCCAGTTGCAGCTAGTTTTGGCAACTGGAGATTGGACCATCCAGGTCCCCACCTTTGGCTGCCACCCAAACCACACAGCACCGGACCCTTGCGATCCTTCCTGCAGGTGGTGGGCCCACAAGAAGACATAGTCATAAGTGTCTTGAAAATCTTCTTTTGAATATAATGACATCCTTACACAATTCTAAGGCAATTCTAAGTTCACTGATTACAGGAACACATCACGTTAACATGGAGTAACTGGAGGGCACCCAGAGAGCGCAGGCCTCTGCCGTGGCTGTTGTTCACCCAAACTATTATTTTTTGACCAGTCAAGGACATTATGTATTCATGTTGGTTTGTCTGTCTGTCTGCTAGCAGGATTATGCAAAAACTACTGGATGTATTTTGATGACATTTTTGCCAGACGATGAAGGATGAACCCATTAGATAGTGGAGGTGATTTTTGTATTTGGTATTTTTGATAATATTAGCAAAAAAGTGAAAAATGGCCCCATCTCGCAATGTTAAAGGAAGTTAAAAATTGATCCTGAATCCACATCTTGTTCCGGATCACCTCCAGTATTAAATGTGTTCATCCTTGGCCCAAGGCTACCTTTGGTGAAAATTTCATGAAAATCTGTCCAGTAGTTTTTGCATAATCCTGCTAAGAGACAGACAAACCAACATAAATACAATTCAATTCAATTTTATTTGTATAGCGCCAATCATAATTGATGATTATCTCTAGGCACTTCACAATTCGAGGCTGAGACTTCATGACTATATAGAGAGTAAACCCAACAGAACCACAGAGAGCAAGCCAAAGGCAACAGGGGTGAGGAAAAACTTATTTTAACAGAAGAGAAAAACCTCCAGCAGAACCAGCGGCTCAGGGTCGGAGGACATCTGCCTCGAACAGTATAACTTCTTTGGTGGATGTAATCACATGAATGAGTTGGAGGTGTGTGTCTGTGGCTGCATGATAGTGACACGTTAAGATGTCCTTCGCACATAGTAAAGTTTCCATACTATAATGGATGCTGTGGTCGTTTACTTCCTGCAAAAGTTTGTGTAAATCCATCGGTTAGATCACAAGCTGAGCTCTAACTTTGCATTGGTGGTCAAATCAAGTGTTTGGCCCTACTTGCTATTGCACAACAAAAGTAAAAAATATATTTGACAGCGCCAAAGTGGACACAGGGAGAACACGCAAACTCCATGTGAAAGAGCTCTGTGCTAAGTCAGGGAATCAAACTCTCATCCTTCTGTTTGTAAGGTGCACAGTCTACCCAATGAGCTACCAATGTCACGAAGAAGTAGCCCCAAAATGTCAGAAAACTCTGTATGTCACAATTTTGAATAACATGATTAGACCAGATCTGTTCTTTGGATCCATGGCAAAGGTTAATGGGTTTTTCCTTGGCCTAAGCTCAACCCTTCCACCCAATTCATGGAAACAGACAAACAGAGCAGCATAAAAACATAACCTCTTGGGCCGAGGTAGGCAGATGGCCGCCTATCCTGAGCCGCTGGTTCTGCTGGAGGTTTTTCTCTTCTGTTAAAATACGTTTTTCCTCCCCCCTGTTGCCTTTGGCTTGCTCTCTGTGGTTCTGTTGGGTTTACTCTCTGTATAGTCATGAAGTCTCAGCCTCGAATTGTGAAGCGGCTAGAGATAATCTGCGATTATGATTATAAAGATTGAATTGAATTGAAAGGTAATGATTTAGTAGGTATTCAATCAGTTATTTTTGTTCCTTTTACTAATTTTGTTGGTTACTTTGCTCATTTTTATTGATTATTTAAATTTTTTTTCCTTCTTCCCAGAATGATGTGTTAGAAATTCTCCAGAACACAGAAAATGAAGCGTTTGACGTCGAACATTTCCAAGAGGATCAAGAGTTCCTTTAATTAGAGTTTAAATGAATCCAACGCCCCTTGGAAGCATTAATGTTTGTCTGCTTACGGTCCATCTTCCTCCATCAGTGTGCATATCACAGTAGATGTTGAGGGGTGAGGCTGGACCACTGGGGTAGATGGTGTAGACCCCACTAGCGCTCTTGTTGTCATGGCGATAGATGTCGTCACAGTCGATTGGCAGATGAAAGCTGGAGTCGCCGTGGGCTGAGGCAGCAAGGCCCAGCAGAGTTATGAACCATGTGATCTACAGAAGAGAACAAATCCAGGCGAACACAATTTATTTAACATTTTGAATTTTTTTTTCTCTCTTTCATATCAAATCAACAATACACCCCAGTCTCCAAAAAAGCCTTGAAGACAACAATCAAAAGTACTCAGCAAAATGAATCCAGAATGTGAATGTTCTCAGTGGCAACTCTAGGACCCCCCCTCTCTCCCCCCCCAAACCAACATTTATTGGAGCGCCTCAATTTCAACTTCTGAATATGTTTCTTGGACAAAGATTTCACTATTCTTCACATAACACTACTTCTACATGACATTACTTACATTTCATTTGACAAACTCATTTAACATAGTTCTAGACCAGGAGTCGACGACATTTACTATCTAACGACACATTTAGGGACAGAAATAAAATAAAATAAGGGTCTAGAGCCGCAAAAAAAATTCAAACCCTTCGCATATCACGTGACATATGACACATGTTGTAGCAGGAACATATGTTAACACCAATTTGGTTTTTATTTGATTTTTTTTTCTCATTTCTGTTCATCTAGCAGATTATGCAGTTAACTTTTTGTTAATTTTCGATTCTTTTGCTTATTTTTACTAATTTTTTCACTTATGATCACTGACTTGAGTATTTTGTTCATTTTTTGGACTGTTTTGTCATGTATTTCATTCATTTTGTTGAACATTTTCTCCAAATTTTAAGGCATTTTCCTTGTTATTGTGCTTTTTCTTCATAATTTTTTTAATTTTTGCTTATTTTGCCTAGTTTTTATTCATTTTGTATCATTTGATTCATTATATTGTTTAATCTTGTCCATTTTGTTGTATATTTTGTTTATTTTGTAGATTATTTGCATAAATTTTATTTTTTGTTTGTTATGTAGGTCAGTTTTTTTCTTCTTTATGCTTCAGTGCTTATTTTGATTTATGATAATACTGTACTTCCATCAGTGGACAAAAGCACAGAAGCCACTATGGAGGGGCTAAAGAGTCACATTTGGCCCCG
>JAQQAE010014066.1:0-12526 GCA_029823295.1 Pseudamia nigra | reverse complement strand
GATCTTTGAGTCCATCTCATGAAAAATGGGATCAAAAACAAAAGTGTTGCGTTTATATTTTTGTTGAGTGTATAATTATCTTTCAGCTCTATTAGGATAACTTATGTGCTCTTTCATTGGTCACATGATCAAGAAGTCAAGGTCACACAGCTATCATATGGATAATATGGAGACAGATTCAGACCAAACTAGGTACATATAGTACGTAGGGATTATGGAGAGTATAAACTGACTCCATTTTTTGTCATTTAAATGATGTCCTCATGAGTGTGCTTTATTTGGTAACATTGTTACTCAGGTTTGAAGCAGTTCAGATTTCCTTAGGTCTAAAACAGCTAGCCATTGTCTGATTCTTTCCACATTCTTTCCTTATTCTGCTTCCTACAGACTAAAGGAATCATCTCACCTCCTGGACCACATTAATTATGACCACAAGATATGATGTTGATTTTTTTCAGTGTCTTGGATGATTCACATTTCAATTCATTTTTTCTGCCTTCATGAATTAAAGACAAACCGTAATTCAAAAACAAGTCATTTGTACCTGGAAAAACATAATACAGTAATAGCACATGTATGTCAACGTGAACCAAAACTCCGTTTAGCAAAGCAATTTGATATGTTTCTCAGCTCTATTTGTAAGACGTGTTTGACAAACGTTATACCCGTCATACCCTTGTAATGATCTAGTCTCGTTTTGGTCTTGACTTTGCATTGAGTCTTCAAAGACTCGGTTTTGTCTCGATACGCTCTACTCTTCATTTTTCAGGTTTTAGTATGTGTCTTGTCAGCTTCATGTTGACTTCTTTGCTAACTTTAATAAATCAAGCCTTTACTGAGTAATTTATTCCCACGATGTTACATGTCAACGTAAGCCCCAATTCAGGTTGAATTTCACTGAATTTAATGCCTGTATGAAGACAAGACACAGTGTCTTACCCATAGATATCCACTAGTCCTCCCCAATAAAACACTACTTTATTTGATATGCAGCTCATTTGTTCATTTTTACTAATTTTCTTGATTATTTTGTCCCCCGTCCCCCAATGTTTAGACATAATATACGCCCTTGGTCTTACCTATGATTTAATAAATGATTCTTAACATTGTCATCACAAACTGTAAAGTCTTTTATTTGACTTTACCCTATCCTTGAAGGCACCAGTTTTTTTTTTTACCCTATATTCATTTTTTCCTCTTTTCCTGCCCCATGGCTGCACTGCTTTTTCTTCTGTGGTGCCCTGTGTGTGCATTGCTACAGTATACATCGTTCCATGTAAATTTTTTACTGCACTGAAGCTCATTTCCATGCTGACAGGTTGTTCTCTGAGAGTGTTCTTGAAATGACATTGGTGCACTTTTTGACAAATCTAAGGTGAGATCATAGGTAAAAGGAGCAGAGGTGACTCTGTCAAAAATGAAGAGAAAATACAAAAGTGACGGAGTGAGAAAGTGAGCTGAGAGATAACCCCCCTGTGGCTGATGTACAGACGGGTCCTGTCGCCACGTTTTTCAGTCCCCTGATAAAACATCTGTGCTTTTGCCACAAGGTTTTACTGTACATACACCATCATAAAATACGTCTTCTACTTCAAAACTATCTTGACGTGCAGTATATAGAGTTCACATGTTGCCTTCTCTCCTGCTGAGTAATTTATTCTGGAATATAAATCAGTTTAAGCATGAAATGAAAGACGGATCCAAGAGAATTAAGTGATAAATACTGGAACTGATACACTGGAGACTCATCACCCTCATGACGCAAGACCATTAATTAGAAAATATCAAGTATTTTCTGAAGTCAAGAGATTCCTCTGCATCACATTCCCTGTAACATTTCATTTTATTCTACAAATATATTCAGATGTGTCTAACATGTTACTTTATTCATCAGTAACAACTTGATACAGTGATCTCAGTTCATCTTTTAAATCCTGCACATTTTGTTGATTTTTATGAAAGCATTCAGATACTTATTCCCATTTGTTTATTCATATGTAGAAAATTTTACTTTAATTTATTTGATCTTATTTTCCATTCAAGGGTCGACAACCTTTACAATATAAAGACCCATTTTTGGACAGAAAAAAAAAATAGAATGTCTAGAGCTGTCAAAAAATATTCACACCCTTTATGGTCTTTACATCACATCTGACACATGTAATTGCACCAATTCCGTGATTTGAATCTTTTCTTCTTTTTTTCAAGTTTTTGTTAATTGATGATAGTTTTATTAATTTTTTTCTCATTTTTGTTAATTTTTTAAAATGATTTTATTCATACGAATTGTGAAGCGCCTACAGAAAACCGTTGATTATGACTGGTGTTACACAAATAAAATTGAATTGAATCATTTTGGGAATTTTGGTTAATTTCTAGGATCATTTTTGTCATTTTTTTGGTGAATTATTTCACTCATTTTTGTATTTTTTTTTGTCTTGTTTTCACTCATTTACTTGACTATATTGTTCTTTTTTATTATTTTGTCAATTATTTTATTCATAATGTTGAAAGTTTTCATAATTTTTTTATCCATTTTCATTCAAATTATTTTTTTGGTCATTTTTGTGAATGTTTTGTTAATGTTCCTTATTATTTTGCTCATAATGTTCATAATTTAGGTTTATTTTCTTAGGATTTATTATTTTTTGATCATTTAATTTACTAGATTGTTTAATTTTGTCTATTTTCTTGATGATTTAGTCCATTCTGTAGATTATTTACATCAGTTTTTATCATTTTTTATTCATCTTTTTCTTTTTTACTCCACTTAGTGCTTATTTTTTATTTATTTTTGATGTATATATTTTCGATTTATTAATGCGTTTCTTCCATCACTGGACAAAGCCACAGGGGCCACTGGACAG
Source organism: Pseudamia nigra (assembly GCA_029823295.1). Taxonomy (NCBI): domain Eukaryota; kingdom Metazoa; phylum Chordata; class Actinopteri; order Kurtiformes; family Apogonidae; genus Pseudamia; species Pseudamia nigra. The sequence continues at coordinate 9,659 of JAQQAE010014066.1, read as the reverse complement.
GCGCTAAAGAGCCACATGTGGCCCTGGAGCCACAGGTTGCAGACCCCTGATCTATGTTACTGTGTGCTTTTCTTTTCGGGTGTACAACATACAAACTGTTCAAGCAAATGGCCTCTTATGGGATTAATAAAGTTGAGTGAATCTGAATATTTCATGGGACGATATAAAAATGTGTATGGTTTTGTACTGTGCTATATCTGTTACATCTCACTTTGCATTTTTGGAGGAAAAAGAACATAAAGACAAAACAATTTTTTAAAATCTAGAACAGGAAATGTTTGAATACAAATTCTAAATGAAAGAAAAAAAATAACCATAAAATAGTAGTTACATTTACAGATCAACTATTGTATTGTTACCATGATATAGAATTGCACATAATTTGAAAGGTTTTGGCCAAATTGCAACCTACGGTACTTTTTCCATACATTTAATACACATTAAATATACATGTAATCTAGAGCCTACTCAGTGTATTTTACATAGGACAAGTTGTGTTAAAATTTTTTGCTTCATGGTAATGGTGACAATATGAGTGACTTCCATGAAATGCATGAGTTATTAAAAAACTGGGGATATGACTTTTCAGCCTTATGCTATTTTCAAACAATTTTTAAAATAATGTCACTTATTTTGAGAGAGGCAGTGGTGGAAATTGGTTAAATAAGGTTTATCAGTGCATCAGTTTAGTGAAATCTAATCATAATTATGCTTCTGTTACTATTTGGTAATGTATAAAAACAAAATTATGCATCAACCATTTATTTTGTAAAGTATTGTTGTATTGTAGTGGTTCAAATAGTGCTTGTTATTGTGGCTTTAATTGGTGTAGATAACTATACTGAGCTACAATGGTAAAGTGCATTCATTCAGCAAACAATGAAATAAAGAAAAATTACTTGAAAGTTTTAGTTTTTGTTGTTTTTATTCATTCTTTTAAAGCATTTTTTGCATGTTTGGATTAATCTTTCTTCATTTTTGTTCCTTTCTTGTCAACTTATGCCAACTTTGTATATTTTTCTTCTTATTTTGCTCATGTTTCTCCTGGTTTTCTTCACTTTTGTTAGTTTTGTTCATTTTTCTACCGATTTTGTTCACTTTTATTCATTTTCCTAACTATTTTGTACCTTTTACTACTTATGTTGTTCATTTTTCCTGATTATTTTGTTCATTTTAAGACAATATATTCAGTGACGTATTGCATTTTGCTTTTCTGATTTGCCTTAACTTTGTACTTATTATAAATTTAATGCCACTGCATTACAGTCATTTTGCATACCATGAATAAACATGTTAAAACAGCTTAAAAATGCTGGGATCTGATGAGGAACCTTAGTAATTTAATATCAGACTGTTCTAGTAGTTTGGTGCAGGCTTTGTTGATGCCGTGTGAATTGTGGGTTGGAGAGGGTGTAAGTCTGTCATTGTGTTTTTTTATTTTGAATTTCACCTTTTTAATGTCACGTTTGGAGTTATTTTTGAAGGACTGCCTGATGGCAAGGTAAAGTAATGGAATCATTCTGGATATAGTGTCCCCTTCAGCTGACATTAGGTGACCAAAATAATGTTTTTGCAGCTGCCCATTCCACAGTAGTACGTATATTGTTTTGCTCATGTGTTACATCTGAACTATCTCCATATTTTCATAAAGAATAATGAAGGTTTACTGTTAAATTAATTGGGAGAAGTGTGATCAAGCCAGTGTGTTTACAGCCTTTCAAAAAAGTTGTTTAAAGTTTCAGATAAGGTGAAATAAGCTGACCCTTTAATGAGTCTGAGGCTGACATGCAGAGCTTCCTCACAGCATGTGCATGTCTGCCTGTACGTACCTGCTGCTGAGGAGGATTCACTCCAGACTGCAGAACAAATAAACACATTGCATGACTGAGCTCTACTCCTGAAGTAAGTGAGGTATCTGTGATCCTGAGGTGTATAACCCTGACACACAGGCTGTTGTTTGGGCTTGAAATGCAGCACATTGCCAAAAATCATGGCTCAGAGCTCACTCACATCTCCACTCAGAGAAAACACATCACACCCAGCTGAAAATGACAGTCCTCAAAATCCAGCTTTGTTCTAAGTTGTTTTTTTTCAAGCTGGAGCTCCAGCTCTCTTGTTGCTCTAGTCTTTTCTTACTCTGAACATGGTACCAGTATTTGGCGAGTATACAAGGAAAAAAAAGAACAGGCAATATCGTGCTGAATCACTAGAAACTGTGTGAAAATGGACCATTTAACAGCAGGGTGCAAAACAAAACTGTTGTTTCTTTGTCATTCTTTCTGAAAGGCATGGAGGTAGGAAGAAAGGAGACCAGGTTTCAGCTCTGTAATGTCAATCCAGCAAGTCAAGTCAGGTTTAATTGTAATTAGAGCAAGTAATCAACATCAGGAGGCAGAGAGGCTCCTATAGAGAAAAGAGGGATGAAAGAAACCACAGTGCCAGCTTTGGTGTACACTATGATTAGGATACAAACAGAAATCTGAGAGATTACATCAAACAAATAAGTTCATGACCCCTGACAGAGAAAGTGATTTCTGAGAATGAATGAATGAATGAATGAACGAAAGCACATGATCAAGTCACTTCCAGTGAAAGCTTCGAGAGCCCAGTAACATAAGACTAGACGTTGTTACACAATTCTGATGAAGAAGAATATCTCTTCTCAGTCATCAAGCTGTGCTACTTCCTTGCCACCATCACCATGGATACAAAGTGCAAAGTCTCATCACATGGCAGCTTCTCAGGCCTGAAGTCTGATACGAGCGCGTGCCAAACAGCAGACGTAGAGGCAGATAAGATGCCTTTACTGATCTGGTGTCAGCTGACAGCTAATTAACGTTCACTAATTTTTCCTGTCTCCGGTGGCCTGTCCCTGTGGTGTAGCGACCCTGTTCGGTGTTTACCATAAAGAGCAGATGTCACTGGGTTCCTGTGACACGATAGGGTGTCAGCTCTGAGGGGAGAGAGTTACCTGGGCTGCTTACTGTGAACACCCGCTGAAACTGGAGAGGCCTGGTCACGAAGCATAATCCTATATAATGCCATATCAGGTCTACTCTTTGGTTTCAGTGCAGACACTTCATGACATTTAAGACTGACACGTCTGAGGCCCAGGCGTAATCACATAAAAATTAGTAGTTTTTCATCAAGATTGGTTCCGGAGGTGTCTGCAGAGGTGGCTGTCGCACACATATTCTTTACTCAAGTGGAAAGAAATGGCACTTGTGTAAAAAATGCTGATTCAACCACTTTTCTCAAAACTGAAAAGGTGCCGCCTCAAAGTAAAGAGTTGCATTTTTATGAGCTGTTCATACATTTTAAAGACTGTTCCAATATCGCTTTTTTCTTCAATATGCAGATATTTTCATTGTCCACCACAGATCTTAAAACATTACCTCATCGTTCACAGACCAGTTGTTCTTGTCTTTTGTCTTATTAAATCTGTTGTGATAGACATCAATCAGTGGTGGGCAGACCACACAGAAACAGAACTCAAGTAAATCTAAAGTTGTTACTTTATAATTATAATGACTCAAATAGAAGTAAAAATATTCATAAAACTAAGTACTTGAATAAGAGTAAAGATTATGCCATAAAAAAAAAACTACTCGACTAGTGAGAAACTTTATAATGCTGCTTGTTGAACTTAGAGTGACCACTTAAGCTAGTGCATGTAATGAAGCAAATGTATTTAGCAGTACCCACCTCTGACTGTGATGGACACCATGTCATCTCTGAGTGACTTTCCACCATTCATTAAGTTCCCAAACTCTCAAACTAAAATCCACAGCCTGTTTTGATTAAAGCACAGATACCTGATATCTCCACACATGGAATTGCTTCTCACTTCTCATTATCTGTCATGTGCTGGATTTCCACTCTATATCTGCACTTCTTGATTGAAGTTGATGTGATCTCCAATCCAGCAGCAGCAGATGAAGCACATCTCAAGGTTTTCTAACTCCTGACACATCTGTCTGACACATCTCACTTCTGCGCTTGTACCTGTGAAACTGCTAATGCATCAAAACTAAAATTATCTTAACTGGTCCCAACGTGCCAGGCCCACGACTCAGTGTATCCATGACAACAAATTCACTAGGTTTCAATTACACAAAGTGCTGCATCACTGGATGCCTGGCAGAATGTATGTCCTTCTGTGCTTTTTTTCTATACCCTTGCTTTTTCTTTACGTCTTTCAAATTAAGTGTCTGTCCTTTCCCCTGCTGTCTGTTATTTCCAGAGTGATGATTTGATCGTTGTAATGCCAGATGGCACATACACAGTGGCACCATTGGCTTCTAATAAAAATGTGTGAAGAGAAAATAGAATGCACAGACAGAAATGTTTTAAAAGCAGCTATGCTTCATTCTATCCCACAGAGAACAACATCCAGCTGACACAGCACTGCACAGCCACACTGAGCAAGCAGCAGCACAGCACATCCTTAGATTCCCTTCTCTTACCTTTGTGTTTCTGTTTTACTGTATAGCAACATACTATGACCCTCTGCACCCACCAAATCAAACCTAAGAACACTCATCCATCCATCCATCCATCCATTTTCTACCCCTTAATCCTCGCAAGGGTTGGGGGGGGGTGCTGGAGCCAATCCCAGCTGACTTGAGCGAAGGCAGGGTACACCCTGGATGAGTCGCCAGTTCATCGCAGGGCTGACACATAGAGACAGACAACCATTCACACTCACACTCACCTTACTAAAAAAGATGCCAAGTGTAACCATAAACCAGGTATTTCTACTCTGCAGAAGTGAAACACCTGCTGTGTGGCAGTCTCCTCTTAAATCATTCATTGGCAGCAGAAGGGCAGCCCAAGGAACTTCCTGCCTGACCACCAAAAACCACCGCTCAGAGTATTGTTTGTTTGTGTCCATATGTCCTCAGCGTCACTAAATGTCCATCCTTATGTCATTTCTGTTTGACTGTGATACTCTCTGGTCTGTGAGACACCTGCTCATGCTCAGTTAAAGGCCCAGGCCAGCAATACATAATGTAGAAAGAGAAGAAATGTTTGAAGTGTGTGGTGTATAATGTATGCAGCTGAGATGTACAGGCACTAAAGAGCCTGAGGCAACAGGAAGAAAGAAAAAAAAAACCTTTAGAGCTGACCCATTTTCTCCCACACCTCAATGGAAATGAAGCTGACTTAACAAACTTAAAGTTTCAGCGTGTAACCTTAAGTGGCATTATGTTGTGAGGCTGCAGACCACAAGTAATACACCACAACCTCTTTGAAAAAAAAAGAAGTAAATAACACAAAAGGTCTTCAATAGAGTAGAGTGTTTGGTTTGTCCTTCCTGGGCTTTTTAGGACAAGTGTTAATAGCTCTGGACCATAAACACTGGATGCCGGCCATCATTACATTAGGGCTGTACTTTAATCACATTAAAACTACAGTATAATCGCAACAAGGGATATGGTATGTCAATCTAAAAGACCAGATTTAGGAGGTTTTAGGGTGATATACAGTATTTAATAAATACGTATATTAGACCACCATCCAATGTAAGATTTATGCCACATCTGCTCTAAACTAACAGTACTGTAATTATAAAAATCATTTTTATGTTTCTATAAGATTTAATCCACCAGTATACACAAGCTCTTTCATTAAAATGGTATTTTTAAAGCTAAAATATGAAGTCTTGCCATCTGTGTATTTTTAAATTTAGTTTTTGGCAAAAAAGATGCCACATTATAGCATGTACTAACATTCTTGAACAGAAAATTTAGTTTTGAATGTTACGTCTGATTAATTTCTGACTCCTCAGAGAAGTTCAGTGTGCCAGCTCAATTTGGAGATAAAAACGTGACAGAAGTTTCATTTATCTCATTCCTGTTCAAAATGGTAAACATGGAGTATACACTGACAATTTCAGGACACTAAAATATGTTTTACAAAAGAAGGTGAAGAAGAAAATAAGTAAATTATTTAAATTCAATGACTGTTAAAAACTATGGGAATGCCAGTTTGACCGGGTGGTTTGATCAGTGATTTGAAGGCTGGTCATGAGTCTGAGTTTGTGATGTGTTGTGGAAGGGAATTCCAGAGGATGGGGGCAGCAGCAGCAAAGCACTTCATGATGCTGGTTGGTCTTTGAGACAAACAGGACTAGTGGTCTAATAAAGTGTTAAGCACTTATTAAGCCCCTTGGTTCTAGCCAAGTTCCTTGTAAGAAATTTCTGCTGGAAAGCTCCCTCAACTTGGAATTCCAACTTGGGAAGTTGAAGCAACCCCACCAAGCCCAGCTTTATAATTCAATATGGCTACCACTCTTGACATCTGAATGATCACCACTAATTTCTGTTGTATTTGTTTCACGTTACATCAGTCATACACATAGTACTGTTCAACTTCGCCCATTACATGCTACTACACTACACTACTGCACTATTTGTATGTGCAGAATGCCGTGTACAGTTGTCATCACGTAGAATGCACGTTTGTTTGGAAGTTGTATACGCTCCAAATGAGCCAGTTGTCCAGTATGCATTAATATTTTTCAGATCTCACAGCTCAGAGTTTATGTCGCAACACCTGAGATCCATTTGTAACTGGAACACGCCATGGTACATTTTATATCAGTTTATATACTGTAGGTCTGAGTGATTTTAATCATATGACTAATCTGTTTATATATTATAATCTAATCTGTTTATATATTATACTATATCTGTTTATATATTACACTATACTGTTATTACAGTATAATGTTATTACGTTATACTGTTATTACATTATACTGTAATAACACAGGCTGGAAGTTTGATCTTGAAGTTTGATCTTGATCTGTGACCTTGACCTTGATCTCATTCATTTCCACAGCCCAAACCTATGTGCTAAGTTTAGTTTGAATTTAACAAAAACTGTGGAGGTTATTATGTTTACACACAAATGGACACACAAGACTGAGAACAATATCCCTGCCAGCGCTATTAGGCACAAGGGTTAAAAAGCACCAGCAGTGTTGTGATATCCTTACAGCTATGGCCTTAAAATAGAATTCCGAGTCTTCTTGGGCTGAGCCTGAGACGAGAGAGATGTACGTAACAAGACCAAGACCTTCAATCTCAAATATAAAAACACTTTAAAATCTCACTTGTGTAGAAGGTCAAAAACTCTTTAAATCACAAGATGAATGGAAACAATTATAGAATGTGATTAGCATTAAATATGAATTTAACTGTAATCTATGCAAATTAAATTAAATGTTCCTGACAAGAGACAGTTTCAATTTTAGAAGCAAAGTCGTGAAACTGAAATAGTTAAAACTATAAATCCAAATGCATACACCCCACAGACAGACTGAACTCCCAGTGTCTCATCATTTTAGCACCACCTTCACACTTCTAAAAGGACACATCCACTGGGTAGCCGCGAGCTCAGTCATCTATCTCCCTGTCTGCTGCTCAGTGCAGGAGGCGCACGGCACCAGATAGGCCCACGCAAGCTCACTGCTCTGGGCTTAAAGGTGGGACATACTGTAAATGGTTACCGGGCAAGGTGAAACAAGGTATTTGAGGAAGAGGACACATCTGTGCAGGATACAGGAGGTCCTGTCAATATGAGAGATACCTAATGTCATTGCCAGTTTTGAAAAAGGTGAGAAAGTTAGACGGGGGGCACCTACTGTACTTTGTATTTGGATTACATGTTTATTTACCATCTATATATATGTATACAAAAACATTAAGGCATTAGGTCAAATTTACCTGGAGCAGTACTTTATTCCTGTATTACTCTGTCGATAGTCTTAAAATAAAATAAAAAATTGAATTGCCCCAATGTATGACCCTGTGGTACACTGTTTGTTGCTAAAATATAGTCAAGATAAGCCCAGATCAGCATGTGCATTACCAGTCAAAAGTTTGAACACAATGTCTTTTCTTTCTTTTTTTGTCATTTCCAACATTGTCCATTAACCTGTTAACTGGCACAGTAAGAAATAATGCCAGTAAAAAAAAAAAGAATTGTAGAATTGTGTTCCTCGCTTCACATTAACCACTTTCAGTTTATCATGTACAGTATGTTATGCATAGAAGATTTTCTTAATTTGGATCTAGTGCATATTTTGTTCATTTTGATGGATTGTCGCCCAATATCAATCCCTTTACTCATTCTAAATTCGTCTTGTTGCTCATTTCATTTCATACAATGTTTATTTTGTTCATTTTTCTTGATTATTTGGCATATTTTTTTACTCATTTTGTAGCATATTTTACTCATTCTATTTATTTTATTGTTTCCTTGATCATTTTTGTTCATTTTCATTCATTTTCTTCATTATTTTGTTCTACTTTATTCATTTCCTTGAATATTTTGTTTGTTTTATCATTTTTCTGGTTATTCATTCATTTTGATGCATTTTCTTGTGTAGTTTGTCATTTTTATTCATTTTCTTCATTAGTTTGTTAAATTTTATTAGTATTCTTGATCATTTTTGTCCAGTTTTACTCACTTTTACTGCAAAAAATGTTTTACTGAGGTTTTACATGAGTAATTTGGTCACACAATAAGGACAACTGTGTGCCTGTTAAAGGGTTAATACTGAAGTCCAAATTGAACACATATGGAATTATGTAGTAAACAAAAAAGTGTCAAACAACCCAGAGCATGTTTTGTACTTTTAATTATCCACAACAGACACATTTACTGTAGCTTTGATAGAAGTGTGCACACTCATGACATTCCTTCATTAGATTCACAGGGTTTTCATCTGGAATGGTTTTCAAATCACACATTTGCCTTTTCAAGAGTTAATTTGTGCCATTTCCTGCCTCCTTAATGTGATTTACCAGAGTTACTAAGCCTATTGGTGCTATTACGACTGTGCAAATGCACATTATGGCAAGAAACACTCAGTCTACCATTACTTAATGAACTGAACTCAGTTAATATGAAAACTCTTAAGAACTTCGAAGGTTAAGTGCAGTCACCAAAACAATCAAGCACGATGATGAAGTGAGTCTCATGAGGACAGGAAAACAAAGACCAAGAGCTGCCACCTCTGCTATAGAAGATAAGATTATTAGAATTACCAGCCTCAGAAATCTTTACTTAACTGAATGTTTCTTCCCAAAATATGGATTTGTACAGTAGTTGCAGTAGCATGAATAAGGCTATTGACTCTGTATCCACCCTTGCGCTGCACAAGAAAACTGATGGTCTAAAGCACATTAGAAGTCAACAAATGGCACAAATGAACTCATCTGTGATGTGAAAACTGTTTCAGGTGACTTCTGTACATCATGAATGTGATGAGAAAATGTCATGAGTGTACAAACCTGTCATAAAAGCTAACTGTGGCTACATTAAACAATCTAAAATATAAAACATGTTCTCTGTTGTTTAACACTTTTGTTTACTACATAGTTCTGTACATGTTCTTTCAGTTTGAACATCTTCAGTTTTAATCTACAATGTTGAAAATAATAAAAAATGCCTGGCCAAAAAAAAAAGGTCACCTGGATTTAACTAAGCAAATAGGTACGAGCCTCCCATTAGATAATTTCTGCATGGGTGATTATGTTTCAGTTGGCAACAAGTGTTATGGATAGTGGCGAACCATCATCTTTGAAGAAAAAATGTGGTTGGAAAAAAAATCTTGAATGATCATGACCGGTAATCACTTAAATGTG
>JAQQAE010014065.1:0-12527 GCA_029823295.1 Pseudamia nigra | reverse complement strand
CAAGGATTAAGGGGTAGAGGATGGATGGATGGATGGAGTCTTCTGGCATGAACGCTTCATGAGCCCTGCTGCCATTCGTTCAAATATGGTTACATCCTGCTTTTGGCTCCAAGATGCCGTCCAGGAAGTGTCAAATCAATTGGCCTCAAAACGGCCCTTCAGAAACCAATGGGTGACGTTACAGTCACTTTGTCCATAATATATGCAGTCTATGGTTCCAACCCACCACTGTTACAGCAGCAGATTGTGCATGTACGTACACCTTGCAGTTCAACCTAGACACATCATCATTGATGTAACCCAGGGTCATCGGGTGTTTCGGGTCATTGCACATCATACACCCTCTCCCCAGGCTACCCAGCCAGGGCTGATCAGTCTCCAACTTGTGTTTAGGTAGTTTGTGTGGTGATCCACAGGTCCACTGCACAAACTACACCTGAGATTTTACAAATAAATGTAGTGGTGCCTTATTGAATCTTTTGAGTATAGTTTTGGGAAATTCTTGTGGGACTGTGGTTCTCCTATTCTTACAAAAATAAGGACATCAGCCTCTGTACAAAAACATTAAATCTCTTCCCTCTGGTGTTGTTCACTTAATTGGTGTGTCGGTCATTAGTTCAGGCTTGCATTATGCAGTGTTCTGCTGCTATTTTTGTGTTATGAAATGCACTGCAAAAAGTTATGAAACGCAACATGTGTGTGAACATTTTTAGCAGATAGCTGAAACCAACTCATTATTACTGTAGATGTTTTTAAATGTTAATCATAACTTTAACACAGTAAACTCTTCTGTCTTGTTCAAATCTGCTTTTTAATTAAGTTTCTCATCTTCCCTTTGTGTTTACAGCTTCAACAGATTGACTAGAAGCAAATATAGAGATTGATTGTTCCATTTGCTGCAGTTGGTTCCAAAAAAACCAAGATAGTGACAAGTAAAATGCAGAATTCCCGACTAGCGTCCACAAACCAGTGGATGAAGTCACAGTGGCTACATCTATTTTATTCAGTCTGGTGTCAAGTCAAATAAATTTTATGCATTGAGCCTAAAATAACACATTACACACACATTTAACCACATTTATGGCCCTTAGCCTCTTTGCATCATGTTGTAAAGTTGATGTGGACCTGCTGCTACATGAAGCTTTTCCCTCTCACTGTAAATGAAAACACAAGTACAAATCCTGCATAATTTAACAATTCGATGCGTTTCTGTGGCTGTAGACAGTTTTAAATCTGAGAAACAGCTCTTAAAAGTACCAGAGATATTGTTATAGGTTAACACTTAAAGAGATTATAGATTTTTTGGTATAGTTTGTATGTTTTTCTGTTTTAATGTCTTCAGTACTCTCAGGCTCTTTCTACGTACCTTTTCAAGCTCATTTAGAGGGTGGAGTTAGACGTTTTAATTCCCCATTCTCTCTTGGTGTCTCTTTCAGCTTGTCATGGAGTTCTGTGGTGCTGGCTCCATCACAGACCTGGTGAAGAACACCAAAGGAAACTCACTGAAGGAGGACTGGATCGCCTACATCTCCAGAGAGATCCTCAGGGTCCGCGAGCTTTCCATCTCATTTCCACCTTAATGTCTTTGTTATCAAGTGTAACGATCTTGAGCGAGTTTCTTTTTTTCCTACAGGGACTGGCTCACCTGCACGCCCACCACGTCATCCATCGTGACATTAAAGGACAAAACGTGCTGCTGACTGAAAACGCTGAGGTCAAACTGGGTATGTGCTGCTTTTATTCTGTTCAGCAGGTTTGTAGTTGGTGTTGAGGTGTGGACGGCTGCACTGAAAAATACTGCAACTAGAGATGGCATCTTATTAGTGCCAACCACAGCTTTTTCCATTCCCAACACTGATGTGAATGTTTCATTCAGTTACAGTTGCAAACTTGTTAAAAGTTCTCAGACATGAAGCCCTTTTATTAAACTGTACCTCTGTTAAATTAACAGTCCATAAGTGCTGTATATTTATTGACAGAATGACTAAAGTTTGAATTTACTGTAAATGCGCCCCAATAAGCATCGTCATTACTTACAACTAGGTACATTTAGTTTGACGTAAATATACTTCATGTACATTTCCTGGTACTCAGAGTTTTTATTTTGACAGCTTGGGCACAATGTTTTCAACAAAGCCTCAGACGAAACCAATAAAACATTAGGCTTCTTTTGCCAAATCAATCAAATTTCTTTGAAAAACTTGTCAAACACCTGTGCAACTTCAGTATGTGTCAAAACATGACACGCAAACCATCATTTGAATGAGTACACAATGAAGCAGCAACACACATAATACAAGTGCATAGAAGGAAAACACATGGGCACCTTGGTAGCTCACCTGGTAGCTCGTACCCACATGGCTCAGGCCTAATTGCAGCAGCCTGGGCTCAAGCCTTGGCCCTTCGCTGCATGTGACTCCCATCATTCTTCTCCCATCATCCCTCTCCATCTACACTGTGTCTGTCAAATGAAGGCAAAGGCCCAGAAACAAATCTTTAAAAAAATAAATGAAAAACACTTATTATTGCTTTGTAGAGTCGTTTGCATAATGTGTTGTCATACATACACACAGGGATCCAAATGTCCGAATGATTTATATGATTTTTCATGCCCATGAAAACAGAAATATTGTCAATGAAAATACAGATGCATGGACAAAATCTATAGACTGTAAATAAAAGATGGGACGTCATACATAGATCTTCTGAAGAGCAGTTTGGAAGCTCAAACAGGGAAACTTTGGGTGTCACCATACCAGCACTTCTGTCTACTCACTCTGATCCAAAATGGACTCCAGTAGAGGTGCAGTGTGAACAAACTGAAGACTGAGTCCAGTAGACCTGTCAATCAAAGCCTCTATACTCTTTAAATATATACATGTCATGATAACAAACCTATTTAATAGAATAATACAACCATATTCAGTCACTTACTCAATATTGATCATAATACTGTATTAAATCTCACATTCACACAAAGAAAGCCTTGGTCCTTTTCCTTTTGCTGCCCCTGCATTGTCTTTTGTCTCTCATTTTTTTATTTTTTTATTTAAACACTAGAGTTACTGCTTCTGTATCACCTGTATCATCTGTGAACATGCTCACAACAACAGAGCGCATTGATATCCAATTTTGTTAGACCATTTATCCCAGGGCGACACTGTACTGCGGTGGGTAGCAATCGTGTCCCACAGCTAGAAGGTCCTGGGTTCAGTCGCAACGCTGGACAGCGGGGCCCTTCCATGTCCGAGTGGGTTCTCTTCGGGTACTCCAGCTTCCTCCCACAACCAAAAACATGCACTAGGGGTCAGGTGAATTGGTCACTCTAAATTGTCCATAGTCACGAATGTGAGGTGTGAATGGTTGGTTGTTTCTTTGTGTCAGCCCTGCGATAAACTGGCGACTCATCCAGGGTGTACCCCACCTTTGCTCTAAGTCGGCTAGGATAGGCTCCAGGCCCCACCGACCCTCCCGAGGATAAAGGGGTAGAAAATACAGTAGATGGATGGACTGTACTTATCCTGGTTGTGAAAGCTGTATCTTTTTAAAGAGATCCTGTCTTTGTTGTGTTTGCCACATGAGACTGGACCCTGATTAGCAATTGTTGTTTAAATGGTGTTTGTTCGTTCGCAGTGGACTTCGGTGTAAGTGCTCAGCTGGACCGGACAGTGGGTCGGAGGAACACATTCATCGGTACACCGTACTGGATGGCACCCGAGGTCATCGCTTGTGATGAAAACCCAGATGCTACCTACGACTACAGGGTATGGGCAGAGACATTAGGATGTGATGTTCCTCTGCGTGTTAGAAGGATGGATGTAGAAATCAGAGAAACATGTACAGACTCACTTATTATCTCCTGTATTTCAGAGCGACCTGTGGTCTTGTGGAATCACTGCCATAGAAATGGCTGAGGGAGCTCCACGTAAGTACATGTGAATTATTTTCTTATAGTAAACAGAATAGTACAGTGTTGGTGCCTTTCAGTCTCCCCTCAGTGCACATTTGAGCAACAGAGATGGTCAAATTTATTAACACATGCTTCGTAGCTCATCATTTTTGCCACATATAAGAGGGCGACGGATCATAACGGAGTCTAGCTGACTCTAAACACAGACTGTTCTCAACTCCAAATCACATTCTGAACCAGTCTTTCAGTGTCCAGGAATCCAACCTTTAAATTTATGGGTTGCGTCTCTGTCTAATCTGTCTCATTTTTTGTCTCCTCCAGCACTTTGTGACATGCATCCAATGAGAGCCCTCTTTCTCATTCCCAGAAACCCCCCTCCTCGACTCAAGTCCAAAAAATGGTAAGCTTAGTTTCTGCTTAGTTTCTCACACCAATAAATGTTCTCAGAGGAGAAAACAAAACGAGCTCTGTTTTCTTCCAGGTCTAAAAAGTTCTTCAGCTTCATCGAGGGTTGCCTGGTGAAGAACTACACTCAGCGCCCCCCGACTGAGCAGCTGCTAAAGCACCCGTTCATCCGAGACCAGCCCAATGAGAGGCAGGTCCGCATCCAGCTCAAAGACCACATTGACCGGACCAAGAAGAAGAGGGGAGAGAAGGGTGAGTCAGCACCAGAAATGTCAGAAACTTAAAATTAAAGGCACACTGCAGTGCTGAGTGTTTATCAGAGTGAAATAAAAGTACACTGTCAGGCAAAATTTGAAGACACCTCCTCCTTCAATGTTTTTTCTTTATTTTTTTACTATTTTCAACATTTTACATTAATACTGAAGGAGTCCAAAATGATATGCACTCTAGTCAATAGCCCTATTAGTGCTACTACAACTTCTGTACAAATCCATATTATGGCAAAAAACACAGTTATGTAAGGAGAAGATTTTAAGTAAGATTACTTTAAGAAACTAAGGTCAATCAGTCCCAAAAAACTCATATGAATATGTCCCCAAGTGCCGTCATCAAAACCGTCAAACACTATGAAACTGTCTCTCATGAGGACCATCCAAGGAAAGGAAGATAAAGACATACTGTACCTCTGCTGCAGAGAAGTTCAGGAAAATTACCAGCCTTAGAAACCAACAATTTACTACACCTCAGAGACAATTTGATGGTTTAGAAAATGCATTTTAGGACACATTTCTCTTTCCTTAACTAGTTCTTGCCATAATATGGATTTGCACAGTAGTTACAGTAGCACTAATAGGGCTATTGACTCTGTACCCCACCTTCTTCTGCACAAGACTACTACTGGTCTAAAGCACATGAAGAAATGACACAAATGAGAGATGGTAGTGCACCAGGTTCTAGTGTCATCTGTAATTGAAAAACCAAAGAAGGGAAAACAACAGGACAAGCCTGAAAATGGCAAACTGATGATTTTATTTCTAATTCATACAGTAGAGTTAAAAAAGAAGTTTTGATATAAAATGTTTAACAACTTATGAACAACTAATTTTATCCAAACACTTTAAAAAATTTGATGCCAACAGTGACAGTAGTTTACAAACCTGATTAAATACAGGTGAGTCAGCTGCTTCCCAGTCCCAGTCTCCCCCAAACAAAAAAATCAACCAAAATATAACCGCTTTTTACCTGAAAATACACAGTTATTCCTTAATAATTCAAGGGTAATTTTAGGGATCAAAATGAATATTAAAATCATTCAAAAACAATGTGGTTTTAAATATCTGATGTGAAAAAGTGATTTTAAACATGATTTGGTACAAAAGGTGAATCCGAGAAGGGTTTCTAGAACGTTGTCACCTCATTTTACAGTGGGGTTAACAATCTGCAGGATCACATTTACTTGGCTGTTACATAGCGACATTATTGTTGCGTGTGCTCTTCACAGATGAAACAGAATACGAATATAGCGGCAGTGAAGAAGAAGAGGAAGAGTCATCTGAGCAAGAAGGAGAGCCGAGGTAGCATGATGTCTCCACAGCGACTGTCAAACCGTGCATTTCATCACTTTCTTTCGAACTCGCCCAAATGTCTCGTCCGTTCCTCTTCACAGTTCCATTGTGAACGTACCAGGTGAGTCGACTTTACGCCGTGACTTCATTCGGCTGCAGCAGGAGAACAAGGAGCGCTCGGAGGCTCTGCGGCGCCAGCAGCTCCTCCAGGAGCAGCAGCTCCGGGAGCAGGAGGAGTACAAGCGTCAACTACTGGCAGAGAGGCAGAAACGCATTGAGCAGCAGAAGGAGCAGAGGAGGCGGCTGGAGGAGGTGAGCGCACACTCAGACCCATTGTACAACAGATGTAACATGGTTGTCGAACCGGGGAAGATCAGCGCCCGTATCCATAAACATTCTCAGAATCATAGTGATTTAGGAGAGGTTTTACAACAACTCTGAATAAGAACTGAAAACTGAGAATCAACCCCATTACTGTGTTTGATACATTATTTAGAAAGCTGTGAGAGAATGAAAAGAGGATCTACAGGAGTAATCCCAGACCTTTTAAGACAACAAACAGAACAAACCTAAACAAGGTACTCAATAAAACCATCCACATTATGCTAATGTTCACTAAAAGACTCCAAGCTGCACATTTGAAAGTCTTTGAAAAGCTAATCGAAGCCTAGAACAAGGCAGCTCAGCGCGTCTTCATCGTGAAAACCGAAGATCATCATTTGAACCTATGATAATTTCCCCATAAATGTTAATGCATCCAAAAGTACCACTAGCATTTGGACTCATACACATACCGTATTTTCCGGATTAAAAGTCGCGAGGGGAGCAACTTATATTCTGAATAAATTCGACTATAGGGTGCTTGTCACACTGACAGCCGCTAGAGGAGACGAGCCGCAGCGCAGCAAACAGACGTGACCTGTTCTCCAGAGCGACTAGTACACGTTTTTCTTCTTCATTATGCATTTTTTGGCTCGTGCAACGAACATACTGGAGTGACATTTAATCAAGAAAATACGGTACATCATTATTAGTTCAATAGTTATTTACAAAATAATATTTCCATAATGGTAGTTTTCTTCTGGATCTAGTGCCATAAATGTTGAAGATGCATCAAATCTCATGGACACATTATTGAATCAGCAGACTTTCCACTACAGTTGTGTGTCAGTTTCATGCCTATAGCTTTACTTTTTACCTTACAGTACGGTAGCTATTTTTCCTCAACCCCTGTAGGTATAAGCATTATGGATCACCATATCCAGAATATTGTCCATATCTGGTTCAGACTTTGTGGTTCAATAGAATCTGTGATGGTGTTGTCCTTAGTTTTTTGGCAAAATTTTCTAGCCATTATGTGTGGACAAATGTTGAATTTGTCACTATCTCACAATGGTGAAGACGATGATCCAGACCACTTCCAGAATGTAATCGATTGGTCCTTGTGCCATTTCTGACCTATCCTGAAAATTTGTCCAAATCCATTTGTAATTTTTCGAGTTATGTTGTGAACAAACAAATGAAGAGAGACACTAACGCCAGCAAAAACGCAACCTTCTTAGCAGACGTAATAACTTTGGAAATGAATATCTTTGTCATAACTGCTGGTACTGTATTTTGGAGCTCACCAATCCACGTCTTACCAGATCACTTTATTTAGTGAAGACATGTTGAAATGTTTAATGCAAGTGATTTTACGCAGATTAAAAAAAATACAACTAGTGAAACCTCTAAAAACAAAAACAATTAACTACAGAAAACGACGTATCTTCATCTTTATTTTACAAATATAGTACAGCGCCTACAGTAAGTACAGTAGTCTCTGAGACTACACCCCCACCCAGCATTAAGATATTCTATAACTACACAAGGATATAAAAGAATTTTGTTTCGGAGTTCGTTACATTATTGTTATTTATGTAGGTTATTTGAGAAGGGGGTTGAGGAGATGGAGGAGATTATTTTTTGGATCTATAGGCGTGCGATGGTTGATGTGTACAGCACAGCTTTCGCAGGATGAACACGGCCAGAATTTAAAGCTGCATTGATCAGGCTGGGACTTAACATTGGACGAAAGCTCAAACCACCTTGCCTGAAGTATGCATGGCTTCATAAATTGAATCACTGTCAGTGTATTTTTTGCTTTTTGTTTTTTTTTTTTTAAGTGACAAAATCAACTCTAGAAAATAAGTACTCACCCGCTTTAAGTCAGTATTCTGTAGATTTTTTTTTTTTTTTTAAGTGGAGCAGAGACAGCTGGCAGCCTATTGCAACCATGATCCATGTCAGAGTATACAGTACATGTATGTGCGTTTCCTCCTACCGCATGCTGCCTGCTATGTTCAGACAGAATCAGTACAGCAGGCCATTTCAAACACAGCCAATGACTTTAATTTCATCGCTTTTTCCCACTCATCATATAAGTAATTAACTAAATAATAGGTTTGTTTCCCATACATCGCCTCTATTATGTGGATGGTTTCATTGAACACATTGTTTATGATTAATCAGTTACCAGGATTTGTTCTGTGTTTTATTTCTAATGCTGATCGTGGGCATTTCGCTCATTAACAAGACTTCAGACCTGGATAATGGGGGGTTTAGATTCATAGCTTTGATAACTTCATGTAATAGATTCCTAAATCACGTTTAAGCTGCAGTTGAACATTCATAATTGGTGTTCCCCAGAGGACAAGTTTGAAAACCCTTTCTGTAATTATCCTTTATCTCGCTGAGCTGTGGTCCTTTTCTGTTAGTGTCTGCCGGAGCAGCGCTGCTCATTTCTCTGCAAGGAAAAAAATCGGGAAGAAGTGATTGTAAAAGAACCTGCTAAAACCGACAGAAAATGACAAACGTGGACAGGGTAGATCAGAGACTCAGACAATATCAGAAGTAGGGCTTTTATGTTTTGTTTTTTTTAAAGAAACTTTTTGGATCTTTTATGTTGTAATCATTGTGTCCTTTATGTGTGTGTTCTAAATTGTTTTTGTATATATGTGTTGTTTTCTTTATGTTACTTCTTGTTTTGTCAATTTTCATCATCGTCTTTTGTCTTTTACAAATTACAACTTAAAAACCCAAATAAACATTGACTAAAGCTGCACACTTAGTCACATTGCAGTTATAATCGCAATATCAGCCCGTGCAGTTAACATCATTCCGAAAGAAATTTATAATTGCAATTGAAAGGCTCAGATGTAGGATGTTTTAATTTTCACCAATCCGCAACAAACTGAAGACTGTGGAATAATTTCAGAAAAATGCTTTTTAAATTTGTGAAGACTGTGAGGAACTCACCATCTAAAGTGTATAATATAATCAATAGAACAGTTCGGTTGTTTAATGCTCTTTTATTTACTGCATAATTCCATATGTGTTGTCTCACATTTGTATTATGCACAGTAATGAAAATAAAGGAAAACAGCTGGGAAAGGTGTGTCCAACCTTTTCACTGGCAGTGTATGCATTTTTCTTTAGAACCAAGAAAGTTGACAAAAAAAAAATCACATTTCAATGCCAGTATTCTCCACAATAATTGCTTCGCAAAATTTATCACCCTAATTAATAAAGTATTTGGTTTGATTTTCAGTGCACGCCACATACAAAATGTTGCTATATTTATGAATGTGACTCAAAACTTTCAGTTACTTTGATTTAATGTTGTGGACGGCAACCCATGCAACAAAACACAGAGCAAATTATGAAACTAAATGGTGCAGTGTTGTTTTGTGTTTTACGTCTTTTGTTATTGTATCTTTTTGCTGAATTTGCATCTTTTGTTATTTTTGTCTTCACTAAGTTTCTGATTTTCTTGGATATTTTTATATTTTTGGTCATTTCTGTCTTGTTCTTTTGTCTTGCCTGCTTTCATCTAGTTGTCTTGCTTTGTCCTTTTGTACGTTTTGCTTTTTTTTTTTATTGTTTACTTAAACCATTTTACATTTTTTTTAACAGCCTTTTAAAATTTGCATGTCAATCCTGACTGACATGCTAATACTGCACTAATATGTTTGGTCAGTGGTCTGTTTCAGATTCACTATATTAACCGATTTAGGCTCACTGCTCTGCAACACTACTGTACCATGCAAGAGTTTTTATTGCTCGCGTTTTCTCACAGCAGCCACGGCTCCAGGCGCTCTTTTCCATTCAGGACGGTGCACGTACATGAATCAGATAGTTGAACCTCAGCCATGTCGGAGAAATACTGGCGCTCATGTGCTCTCCTGTCTCATAGTTACCTCCTGTGGAATCTGTGCAAACATGATGTGTCATGAATCACAGCAACAAGCAGCCTCCTGAGGCTTTTTGCAGAACGGTGACGGACAGAAATCGGTGTAATGTCTTCGTCTGTCAACCTGTGAAAGAAGCGTAAGCAAGCCGTCCGTCAGGCTGAAATTATTAAGATGCAACACGGTGCTGGGGAATTGGAGATCTTAATTTATTTCATGTCAGTTTAGATTATCGACTTATATCTTCCAGTCAGAACAGCTGGACAAGATAAAACCTGTTCCAGTGACACGGCCTAAAGTGTTGTCATACTAAATACTTTCATGTCAGTCAGTATCAATAAATCATCGTGATAAAAGTCAATTTATTATTCTTTTGCAGCTGAAAGGTTGATTATTGTTTAAACCCCACGATGCAACGAGAGGAGTAAGACACAAAAAAAGACAAAGATGTAAAAGGTGCAAAGATAGAAAAAAAAAAGACTAAACCATCAAGATCAAAAATGACTCTGACACAAGAAGGCGACAATATTTTCTACCAGATTTTTGATTTTTAAAATAGTCTTCATTCATTATGGGGTAATGTGACCAGTCGTCTGCATGATGGTATCCATGGCACAGGCAGGAAATGTGTGAGGTATACAGAAGCTCGGTTGCATTTAAAGGAACACAGACTGAAACAACTTGAGGATGAAATGATGAGCATGATAGGAGCTGATATAAAAAAAAACACATTCAAGGAGGATGACATTAATGTCTCCTTTAAAGTCGGTAAATCAATTTGTCAGTTAAATCAAAATAAATGGGTGAATAAAAGTTCTTGTCATTATAAATACAGGACCCTTTTCAGACACATCCAGTCGAGTCTGATCAGCACTAATCTGAACAACCCGAGGACACACTTCTATCCCACCAACCAGGATGCATTCCATGGTGATCCGGGGCAGATTAGGCCACACTGTATCATAGTTTGAACATGCATCCATCCTGAGATGAATTAAGGACTGCCTACTCAGCTAGAGGCAGGCTAAATGGTCAGACTCATCATATTGATTTTTAAGGTGTGATTTCAGAATCATGACATCAGCTGCAATGAACAATAGGTTATAGGCAGAAACTCCCCCTTAGAATAGATGGGGGTCACTTTTGAACAGCTTCTGAGTAAACCAGTGTAGGTAATTGACAAAGAAATATTACAAAGCTTGTGTGCGCCACTTGGAATGATGGAGGTAATGGTGTTACGAGACCACCCAGCTGTTCACAAACACAAGTAATCAACATGTCACAAGTGCTGTAATTTCCTAATATGCTTATATGTCTTAAACGTCCATCAATGTTATGGTACTGTTACTGAAAAATGATCAAAGGTCCAGCGTGTGTATTTAATGTGGATTTAGCAGGATGTAATCGCAGAAATGGACAAATATATATGTTTTAATTCATGTATAATTACACAGAAATAAGAGTAACTGTATTTCTGTTATATTAGAATGAGCCATTTGTATCAGCAGAGGAAATGGATCACCATGGTACTGTATGTCTAAAGTTGCTCTGAGCAGATTTCTTTTCTTTATTATATCCAGCAGCTAAGATACAATACTAAATATTATGAATGAGCGATACCCATTCAGCTAAAAAAGCCCAGAAGAGACAAAAACACTGATTCTAAGAATGAATTCAGTGGCCACTGTAGGTGAAGGCAGGTAGGTTTGATTGCAGTCTGCAATTTCACCACTGGATGTCACTAAATATCACACACTGATAATCACCTGTCTCCTCGGCTCCATCGCCAGCAACAACGGCGTGAACGAGAGATGAGGAGGCAGCAAGAGCGCGAGCAGCGACGCCGCGAGCAGGAGGAGAAACGACGCATCGAGGAGATGGAACGAAGGCGTAAAGAGGAGGAGGAGCGCAGGAGGGCCGAGGAGGAAAAGAGGAGGGCTGATCGAGAACAGGTACGAGTAGCAGCAGCACAAAGTGTAATATCAGTCTGTGCGATTTCACAATTACAAAAGGGATATACAGCGTGAAGGCAGATGTAGGGGGTTTTAGAACTGTCTTGAATGGTGACTGGTCCTGTGTACATGCACAAAGAAAGTCACAATTTTTTGTATTTTCTAATTTTTATGATAGTTTGCACATTTGATTTAACTTTTCTAAAGAAGTAATACAGTCGTGAAGAAATGAGGACACCCCATTAAATAGTCAGGTCTTTATTAAGAAATGTTCACATATCAATGTCACATATCAATGTCCAATCTTATTTTTATTTCTGGAAAAGAAAGTGATTTAATAGTAATTTAACAACAAAAATTACATTGTTTTACTCATTAAACAAAAGATGGGAACAAAAATGCATATTTTAATGGAGGAAAAAGTTAGGACACCCTACCCCCTAATAGCTAGTGTTGCCCCCCTTTG
>JAQQAE010014064.1:0-12527 GCA_029823295.1 Pseudamia nigra | reverse complement strand
CAGGTTATAGGTCACATTAAAGGTGGAAAAAGTTGTGAAATTATTTATCTTGGTGTCAATTTTTTACATGACAAAAAGCCAGTGGCGGGCTGTGCGTTCCACATCCACACCTTCAGTAGTGTTGTATCTGACTCAATCTACCCCTCAATAACTATTTTACAGCCATAAAAACCATCTTTTTTTGCAAAAATGCACTATAAAGAGCCGTTGCATCGCAGATAGATAACTCATGTAGCAACAATACATGCCTTTACTGAATAAACAACCCCGGTGTGTACAAGTCTCCTACTGCAGCTACAGATATGACACACATTAAAAAGCATGAATAATAACCCCATAAACTTGCAGTATTATTTAGGGAAAAAGCCACATATTACTCACCAAAGATTCTGATTATTTGTAGACAAAATCCATCCTCTGTTTTTTCTTCAAGAAGAGTTCAATGACAAACCACTCCTTTACACCTGTTCCCATTATGAACTGCAGGCTCAGTGTCGGCTGCGCTGCATTGCTGGCGTCTGTCGTCTCATCCAACATAACTGAGATAAACAGTGCTTTTTTAACTTCACGTTTTATCTCTTCTCCCATCATTTCAGCAATAACAGTTATCAGGTTGTTCTGTATTTTGCCTGACGTTCCACTAAACACTTTATTAGTGGACAGGTGATAATGTAAATCTGCGTTGCGCTCAGCATAGTGAGAAAGAAGCCCCACAAGCTTTTTAGGCAAGCAAGCTCCAGTTCTTGCTTGCCTAAAAAAATGACACAGTCTATAAGCCTTTTTAAGATTTCCCGATTTTTCTTCACCTTTTCATGATGGAGCTCCGTTTCCCTGCGTACTTGCTCGTGCAGCTGCAGATTCACTCTGGTTTCTCCAAAAGTTTTGGAAAGCACCGTTGCTTGTAAGCGTCCGGCAATGCTTTGGTGTCTTGTTGCTGCCTCGGTTAGGCAAGTCAAATTTACAAACCCAGTGTGGCTCCAAACACCATATCGATCAGTGGCAAATAACAAGCACTCCCAGCAATATAATTTGCAGTGTTCCTTGGAGCCTATGACCCAGGGGTACCGCTCATAGTTTGTGGATTGAAACTGCCAGACTAATCCTTTTTGTGGTTGTGACATGCTTTGGAATTGTCTGACCTTTCTTTACAATGTCCAGCTTTTGTTGACAAGTCCATCTTGAAAATGGCTTTGACAACAAATCTGCAACTAAATCCCTTTCTTCTCCTCTTTCGGCCATTACGGGTTGACAAAACAGCTTTTCAATCGACACAACGATATTTTTGTTCATATGGCTCACTACAGATGCTGTTCGCTAGCTTTGGCTCGTGCATTTGTGAAGCAACTGCATCATCAACACATTTTTGGCTTGGCAGGGCCAGCAGAAGTGACTCTGCAGGCACCCAGGCACCCTTCTTTGACTGTGACCCTGCCTGGCAACAAGTAAAGGCTGAAATGTGATTGGTTAAAGGCTTTAATATAAAAATACATGTGTGGAAGCAGCCCAACCAGGGGGAAAGCTGTGAAAGGAGGTGGACAGACCATTTGGAATTGTTTAATAAGTATTCATGGATAAAATATAATTAACATCAGTCTGTGATTCAGATATTTTTTCGGCCAGCAGGGAAGGCTTTGCAGGCCTTGATGGCCCACCACTGCAAAAACCTGGCATTTGAACTGTAGTGTGTAGACTTTTGAGATCCACTGGATGTTGAAAAGCATGAGGTATGAAGTGCAACCTTGCTTACCTCCCATTTGAGAGGTTACATGAAATGCAGACAAAAAGAGTGAGGCAAAACTTGCAGCCAGTGACCAGAACAAAGCAAGAGTCAGTGACAGCAGGATGTCATTGATTAAGCTGGACAGAAAATTTTAATTCACTTATGTCAGGGATGGGCAACTCCAGGCCTCGAGGGCCAGTGTCCTGCGTGTTTTCCAACTGTCTCTGCGCAATCCACTGTATCTTCCAGTTTCTGATTGACTGAACACACCTGATCCAGGTCATCCACATTGGGGAGGGCAGAGACAGTTGGAAAACATGCAGGACACCAGCCCTTGAGGCCTGGAGTCACCCACTCCTGACCTATATCTATATAGTGCTATTCACAGTACAAGATTATCTGGAGTGCTTCCCATATCAAGGACAAGGCCTTAAAGACTATACAGTGAGGAAATGTAGCAAGCGTCAGAGAGCAAGCCGAGGACAACTAAGGAGAGAAAAAAAAAACTCTTAGGGCTATGAAAAACACCCTTGGCTGTGGGTCGACAGGTATCTGCCCTAATCAGTTGGGGTTAGTGGACAGAAAAGAGACAAAAGAACAGCATAGAGATAAGGTGGAGCTGTGTGAGCTTGGGTGGTGGTGGGTTGTAAGGGCAGCTGCAGCTGAAGCAGGAGGAGCAGGCAAAGTATGGCAGCTTAAATAGGTGCCATCAGCTGACCTGGCTTTTATCAATACAAAAAGCAGACAAACTTGACTTTGTGGAACTGCCAGAACCTTTGGAATATACTTAATTTCTCCTTTGACAACTATGGTTAGACAATAAAACAAGTCCATCAGAACTGACTGGCAGCTTGAAACACACATTTTGTCCACATAGAAATATGAACAAAATCCCAGTCTGCATGTTCATGTCAACTTAATTTAAAACCTATCAAGGCCATTAATCTTAGACCTCAGCTGAGAAAACACGATCATATGTACTAAAATAAAGTATAATGAAAGTGTTCCACGTTCAAGTAAACACCAAATTTTCACCAAAGTGACAGTGATTAGTGATATTTTGCTGACGGATGACAATGCTGAATATTTTTCACTCCATACAAACAGTTGGACATTGAGTTTTGCTCAGTTACTGAGACCTGCCTGTGGATGTTAGCAGCTATCAACCATGTCTGTCATGTGACCATACAGATTAGAGATAGACAGGTGTGTTTTTTTCCGGGCCAATACAGATTTTTAATAGTCAGGTCAATAACTGATATTTGGAGCCTATATTCATTTGGAGTATAAATGAAAATATTGGTGTCAAAATTTCAGATAATACAAACTGTAACACTTAACTTTGTTTAAATGCCTTTTTATTTGCAACATGTTAAAGGGTTTTTTTAAATCTTAGACAATAGACATTTTTATTTTAAAATTCTAACAAAATCTGCAGGGAGCTCACAGGCTCAGCAGCAGGTCTGTTACAGTTTAACTCCTGATTAGCTTAGTTCTGAGCCTGTTCTCTACGCGACCAAGACATCCTCCCATAACTTCATCCTGTCTGGAGCCTATATGTGTGTTCAGGACTTGAGTTATGTTCTAGAATAGCCCTGAGTGATGTGTTTTGCCCTATCCTGATTCAGAGGATGAAGGTGTGTACTTGCAAAACTTGCTGCCACATGTCTGGTTCTGGGTTTGACTAGCACAGCCATGAAGTCCGTCTGTCCAACGGTCCGTGCTCGTCCTTCCGATGACTTGGCCACCCCGTGCTGGGGAAGCTGGGTGATGCAGTTCAGAGTTTGTTAAGGTGAATATATGCAAATAGTGTCAGCGTGCTATTTAAAAGTCTGATACTTCTGTCCACAGGCCGATGGCTCAGGTCTTTTCAGCTCTGCTGGTCTGTGAGCTGCTCTCAGTGGGTCAAACTCTCGTTGTGTCTTCTCAGTGTTCTCAATTCTCCTGCCGTCTGCCCACAGGTGCTTAAATTACCTCGTTTCACACAGCTGTGCCTCATTACGCTAAGGAGAGAGAGTTTACTAACCATGCCCACATCCTCTGGATATTTGTCATATCAGCAAGGCCCTGCTGAAGCCACTCCTATGGAAACTAGCACTGTAACAGTGTCTTGTAAAGTTAAATGAAAACTTTAACAAATAAATAGCTCCCTAAAGTTACCACAGTCATGCTTAATCTATTACAGTACTTGGGAGCCTGTAGTTAATACTGTATTGTTATGCAAATGTTATATTTTAATAACGTGATAACAGGGACTCTGTCATTCAAAAGTAGGCTGCTACATTACTAACAATTAATTTTACTATAACTGAAAAAAATAGTACAATAGGAATAGGAGAAGCTATTCATCTCTGAACATCATGCAGTCCATGTAGGCTTTATAATGCAGCTAAATTGTGTCTGTAGCCTTGCACAGCAATATCCTGATCCTCTCCATGAGAAACTATCAAAGACAACTTCAGGACACACTTCATCTAACAATGTCGTTTCCTGCTGCTCAGGATCTTTCAATCAACACAGAAAAAGTACACATACTTCTACTATCATGGACTATTTCCATACCAATATTATCAGCAAACTTGTCTCAAGTCATTAACAGACATGTCTGGAGGGACTGAGTGAGCAGAGCTGCCACTTATGTTTATATAACACCATTGTGCTCACAGTAACGTCGTTAGTAGTTTGAGTTGTAGAGGACTGGGATGTTTTTTACAATTTTAGGAGAATCTGCTGCCTCAACTTACCTTTGAAATGTATATCTGCTCACTGGAGCTTCTCCACTTGGTAAATCTTTCCTTGCTCACAGCTGGGTATGTACGAGCACTGTACATGCACAGCTTTCACTGCTGATTGGCTGTTACCTGTGTTGTGCTCCGCGTGCAACCAATAAGATGGTGCTGTGGGTGGGACAATGCTGGAGAGAGAGTAGTGACCGTAAACAGCGAGGCGTGGCTGCATCAGAGCAAAAAAACCCAGTTTTAAATTGATCTCTTATCGACTGATGCTGATATAAGTCAAAATGCTGAATATCGGCCCTGATAATCGGTCTATCCCTAATACAAATACAGACGTGCTTCAGCATATGCTTTCAGATGCCTATGAATCGAAGTGTGGTGGTGGAATCATGCAGGATACTCATGATTTGATTTCCATCACATCAGAGTGTACAATGTGTGTTACATCTAAGCAGAAGGCTGTGCTGTACTCGAGTTTTCCTGCAGTTTCTCTTCTGAAACACTAATAAAAAAAACATACGTTCACGGCACTCTTCAATCGGCAGCGCAAACTGTTGCTACGGCTTCTTCTCCTCAGTAGGAGAAATGTAATTTCATTTTTTCTGTGCTGCTTGCAATTGGAAACAAATGACAAATAAAGAAATCCAATCCAATCCAATACTGGTCTTAAATTAGCTGCCACAGCATGTAACAGAAACTGCATTAATGTCACATATTCTTAAGAAGATTCACATGGATACAGTAGCCCTAACCCTTTTCTCCACATCATCCCCTCCTATCCATCCCCTGTCTTTTATGCCAATTTACACTGTCAAAACAAAGCATAAAAAAAGCAAAAATATCAGATTGACTTATGTGTATCATTAAAATAATAAATGATTTTTGGACACGTCTTTGACACAAAAGAAAAAACAAGAAGTTGAATGGAAAGTGAATATAATGCAAGAAAAAGCACAGCCTTAAGGTAGAGAAACAAAGGATTTGCTTCAGTAATGCCGACTGCAGCACACGCTGTTCCTGAGAAGCCATTATCAGTTACAAGGGTTTACGTGTTGCACGCAGGCTGTCGAAGCACAGCGCTGGCCTTGATCCCACTTCACACACACGCACACACACACACACACCCCCACACACACACGGATCAATGCAGTGCAAGTGAAAGAGCAGAGAATTTATACATTTTTGCTTGTCAGGCATTATCATACCTCAACACCCTTCCCTTCTTCTGCTATAAACTACACTCTGAGTTTTTTAAACACGAATAGTTTGTTGTTATTTGTGGGTTTTACTTTGCATCCTAAGCAATGTTTGTTGGTCTGTGGCTCGGTATCAACAGAACCTTTCATTTTCCATTTCTTTGTCAGAGTTTGAACACTTCCGACTGGCATTCTCAAATTTGTTGGTATCTTTTTAGATCATTTTTCTGTTTAATAAGCCCAGACTCCATTTGTCTGAAAATGACATTCCGACAATAAATAAGGGTTTTCTGAGCTTCTACAATACCTATATGGCTAATCTTAGTGTCAGATGGAAGTGGGGCCCTTAGTGATTACTGGTGATGTGAAAATCTGAAAAAAAAAAAAAAATCATACTCAGTGACACTAAATGAGGTTTTAAATACATAAATCTGTATTCTGGCGGAAATGCACTGTGCCAAATTCGGCACAGTTCGGCATAATTTGGCACAAGTGAATGAAGCGATAGTGCAATAAGTCGTATGATAAGTTAGAACAGTCATAACAAAGGAACTTACAATAAAATCAACAAGTAAATACCTCTTTTCAGGTGGATATGCGTTTGTCCATTTGTTTGTGGTTTTGTTTGTCCATGCTCCGGGATCAACACTCTATATTACAAAGCTCTATATTAACTCCAGCATCTTTGAAAAGTAGCTCCAAACCTTCGTCTGGAGTAAGCTTGCAGCTTTTATTTTTGATAAGCCATCGTTTTTTATCAGTAATAGACCAAACGTGTTCACAACAAACACAGAAGCAACAGTGTCACGTGCGTCGTGCGGAAACACACACTTTTACACGTGGGGCTGCTCGCATTCATCACAGAATTATTGTCCATAAAGAAGAGAATGTTGAATGATTTTTACAGTTGTTTGAAAAGATATCAAATGGATTTACCAAAATATTGAGATTTATTCACATTGGAGCAACTTTTGATGAGAAACAACAAAGGTAAGATGAACCCTGCTATCATCGCTCAGTTTTGTTGCTGTGATTTTTCTGTATTCTTTGGCTGTTTGCTGTGTGGCTTCAAAAGTTATTCACATAAGTAATGTACCACTGAATTAAGCTCAGCGTGAGCTTTCATTGAGTGTGTTAGAATCTAGATTGGTTTATGAAGCACAGTATAAGACAAAACGTCGATTCTTCAGAGTTGTAATCTTTTGTCTCTTTGAACATAATGGCTTGTTGTGTGGGCTGTGGTTTGATGTTCTGAAATTGGTTTGGCTATATTGTAGGGGTTTTCCTGTGATAGTGTGAGAGAGGTGCCAGCCGGGTCGTAGCCCGACAATTTATTCTTAGGACACTTCCCAGGCCGACCAGAAGGAAGCAGACTTCCTAGGGTCATCCCCTTTCAACCTTCTCTTTATGCACCTCTGAACCCCACCCAATAGGAAGCACAATACGGCAATATAGCAATGCAGCAGTGTATTAACAGCCAGCACAATAGTGAACAGGATATTACAAAAAACAGTGCAAACGATAAGGCATTTAGGTATTTACAACAGTGAGAATATTCCAATCACGCAACCAACCCACAAGCCAACCACAAAACTCAACAAAAATTGCCTTTGCAGGGATTAGCTCAGTCACCGGGTCGCTTCGGAACACGGAGCAAGCAGCCTGTGGTTTTGTGCCGACAAGTTGCCGTTACCTCCGGTACTGGGACGCTGATGCCTTCGGACCCACAGAGCTTGTTTCCAGGGGAGTAGAAGAGGGGATGATCCACCAGAGGATAACTGGGAGAATGTGATGACAACCGGCCGGCTACCTCACAGACTTTACTACGCCAGGGGTAGGCATGGGCTAACGGAGTACTACACAGTCAGATGGTCTGGCCACTTCTAGTGGGCGAGGGGGCTCGCCATCTTGGTTGGCAAGATGCTTTATTGTCGGGTGTGCTGATTGGTGGAGTTGTCTGGGACTGTGATTGGCTGCAGTGAGGGGTCAGTATGAGGGTGGGTAATTGGTTGCAGGGCAGACGT
This sequence comes from Pseudamia nigra, assembly GCA_029823295.1. Lineage (NCBI taxonomy): Eukaryota > Metazoa > Chordata > Actinopteri > Kurtiformes > Apogonidae > Pseudamia > Pseudamia nigra. The sequence continues at coordinate 4,852 of JAQQAE010014064.1, read as the reverse complement.
AGCACCATCGTAACTCGTGTTAAGAGAACGACTAGTCGCATTTAGCGGCGCGCCACATTTTTAGCTGAGATTCTGATGATTACAAAAGGTGTATAGGATGTGTGATTTTATTCATGGATCAGAAGGTAGAAGCCATGAGTATCGGTAAAATTAGACCCTGCAACCGGGGAAAGAGGTTAAAAAAGTTCAGCTTCCATCTCTTGTAGGTTTTTTGACAGTCCTGTTGCTTTCCCCATGTTTCAGAATTCAGCAAAGTCAGTGTAACGCTGGATGAAATGTACAGGGGTCTGTCAAGAGCCCCAAGACTCACTGATGACTTTTACTGATTTATACGTAGACAATAATTACAAGCAAACGGCTCACAGGTGTGGACATTTACCCTTGATAGGCTTTTAAACCTGCAAGTGTCAGCTTCGTCTGGTCAGGGCCATTTATACAGTTCTACTTGTCGCTAGCAGCTAGTATTAGCTGTCCAATGAGACGCCTGGCAGTCTACGTAATGTCATTGCTGTCAGGACCATAATAAATGAGAAAATATGGATTCTTGGGAGAAATATCACTATTAAAAATCACCACATGAATAATCACAATATGTATGTGAATCAATTTTTTCCTCACCCCTAATGGATAATGGAAAATTCTGCTTCTCATTAAATTTTGTTCATTTCAATTAAAATATGAGAAAACAGCTTATTTTGACAGGTATCTATATGGTTAAATATAAGCAAAAAAGGTGTTTTCCTTTTTTTTTTGTATTTAAAGTGAAGAAGTTTTTTCATTATCCAATTTCCCAGTCTGAACGGATATGGATTGCACATAGTGCATGGATTCTAAAACAAGCAAATACAATTATGTACTGTAACTACTGATCCAGAAAGAAATAAAAGTTTTTTGCATGATCAAAATGCTTAAATAACAGATACTTTAAAGTTTGCTGCTTCCTGTGACTGGAACTCACTGCAAAGTGAGCTCAAACTGAAGGAGTTTGTTTGATTGAACACCTTTAACAGGCTACTACATGTCTTGGAGGCAGAAACGTTTGGCTGTAGTTGTTTTACCAGATTTTATGATCTAATACTTTTGTCACTATGATTTCAATTGTTACTTTTAATAACTTCAATAATTTAATTGTCAATAAGCCTGCATTATCTTGTTATCGGTGCTGCTGCATATCTTGGCCAGGACACTCTTGATTCAATTCAGTTCAGTTCAATTGTATTTGTGTAATGCCAATCATAATCCAAGATTATCTCTAGGTGCTTCAATGATTCAAGGCTGAAACCTCAAGTCTGTATGGAGAGAAAACCCAACAGAACCTATGAGAACAAACCTAGAAAATAAGAATTGTATTGTACTGAGATCCCTAAGGGGATACAAGAGGTTCAGAGGAATTACAATCTGGCCAGAATGTCAAAAGACAAGTAAAAGCAGTTTATGTGCTCAATACTTAAAGAGCAAGGGACATTTGAGGACAAGTCAACAGCAATGGGGTCAAACATTTCAAGATACGTCCAAAAGAAACACATGTAACTGCTGTGAAATAGCACAAGCCTGGGGAAATGACAGAAATGACACATGAAGCAGATCAGACCAAAAAAGGCACAACATAGACTGGAACGGGGTCAATGCCATCAACCAAGAGTCAGTGAAGGGTTGGAAAAAGATGAAGAAGGCCATTTCCCATCAGACACCAGAGACCAGTGCTGAACAGAGACGGGGTTATGACCCCACCCAACAGTCTGTGACTGAGGCCTTTTCTCAGGTGAGTGGGTCAATAATGTGCTGGGATACACTCTAAACCTTTGGAAATGCACACAGATCTACAAAGGCAAAGCATGAACTCCACATGTGCTGAAAACTGAACTGATAATAGAATTGGACTTTGTGTTCAGATTCATTGTGAAGCCGATACGACTCATTTCCAAGAAAATAAGGGGTCAAATTTGCAATAATTGAAACATTTTGGTAAATTCCAGGGCAAAATGCAGCTACTGTGCTTCATTTTCTAACTATCCGAGAGAGAGCGAGAGAGAGAGAGAGAGAGAGAGAGAGCGAGAGAGAGCGAGAGAGAGCGAGAGAGAGAGAGAGAGAGAGAGAGAGAGAGAGAGAGAGCGAGAGAGAGAGAGAGAGAGATGGATTTTATTGACCCATAGGGGAATTTGTTTTCACATCCTGTCAACAATGTAATGACAACATTTGACATAAAAAACAAGAGTAAACAAAATGATTAAAATAAGTAACAAAAGGAAGGAAAACTATTTAAAAATGAATGAAAGTTGATCATATATTCAACGGATTGAACAATGACAAAAATAATCTAAAATACAAGGGAGAATGAATAAAAATGATCACAATATAAAATGAACAATGATGACAAAAAACAAGAAAATTAAGCAGATATGAGCAAAAAAATGATAAAGCAAAAGAACAAAAAAGAACAAAAATCAACCTAGCAGTGATCAAACTAAAGAAAAATACAAATATAAGAAAAAGAAACAAAACATGGATGAAAATGAAAAAAAAAAATTAAGGAAATTTATAATAATGGTAGAAAAATGAGCAAATTAAACAAAGATGATCAAAAAAGGATAAAGAAAATGAACAAAAGTCAATCCATTAGTGAAAAGCAGCCAAAGATGAGCAAAATAGGATCAAATAACCAAAAGAAGAGTAAAAATCAATCTGACAATGATCAAAATAATGAAAAATACAAATCTAAGAAAAATAAACAAAAACAAAACTTAATAACATACTAATGGAAATCAACAATGAGGGCAAAAAAGACAAAATTAACAAACCAACAAATCAATGATCAAAATAATGAAAAATAAAAATAAGCAAAATGAATATATAAAACAAAATGAAAAAAAAAAATCAGAATAAAATGATCAAATTTAGACAAAATTAATAAAAAAAAGAATAAAATAGACCATGTAATCAAGAAGAGGAGCAATAATGAAAAAATAACACATTGAACAAAAAAAATTAAGAATATAAAAACTATAAAAAAACATTAAACGGCACTTTGCCTTTGTAGGACCGTACCACCCTCAGTATCTGTTTCCTGTGATAATACCCATCTCTTCCTTCAGGTGTGAGAATCTTCACCCTTGTTACCATGGCAACACTTCTTGCTTGTGTTATTTTGACAGAAAACAGACGACCTGTACTGTCGCAGCACCCAAATGTTACACATATACACCCACACCTGGAGACAGACATGGCCACTGCAACATATCTGCCCATGGACACACATACCCACACTGAAAAAAAAAAAAAAAAAAAAAAAATCATGAATAAAAAATAATGCAGTCCGATTTCAATTAGCTTTGACTTGTATTTCAGTGAAGACAGTATGAACATATTGAATGTACTTCATGATTTCTCCATCATTTTATTTGGAAATTTAGCAGCATCTCTACATTTCGAGTGTGCAACAGGAACTGACATGATTATTAGTAGTATGGTTATGATTTTATTCTTTTGTTTTTAATGTTGGTTATTATTTTTTTATTTCCTGATTATTCATTATAATCATTTTGCTGATTATTTGCTCATTTTTGTTCATTATTTATTTAATTATGTACATTTAGTTTTTGTAAATTTTTGTTTCTTTTATAGGTTATTTTGCTTATGAAATAGTATGTTAATTATTTTGTGTTTTTTTTTGTCCATCAGTTATTTGATAAATCAAAATAAAACACCAAAACAGTAAATGATTCCATCTTGTTGATATGTTTCCTGCTGTGGTTTTGTGAGGACACATGGTGTGGAACCGAGCTGAAAAGGTGACGTTGGACCATAAAGTCATGATGTGTTTACATTGTGACACTGTCCATCGTCATGGAAACTCACCGACACTCTGCTGTTTGCTGGAAATGAACCAACGCTGACTTCTTCAACTCTGGACTTTGAACCATGAAACATGACGGAGTCGTCCTGTCGAAGGTCGAAGTGCAGGCTCCAACTACACGGCCAGGCAAAAGTCTGGACACACCCCTTTCACTCATTTCTACTTCTTTCTTTGTATTATTTTCCACGTTGCTCAATACTGAACACATCCAAACTGAAAAAAAAAACGTGTGTAATTATATAGCAAACAAAAAATGGTTCAACAACCCAGAGCGTGTTTTACACCAAACAAAAATATAAACACAACACTTCTTTGCTCCCATTTTTCATGAGCTGAACTGAAAGACAGAAGACTTTTTCAAAAAAGGTCAATTTCTCTCAAATATTATTCACATATCAAGATGCTGATTAGACAGCGTGATTATGACACCTGCTGGACACAATAAATGGACACTGTAAAATGTGCAGTTTTATCGCACAACACAATGCCACAGATGTCACAAATTTTGAGGGAACATGCAATGGTCATGGTGACGGCAGTAATGTCCACCAGAACCGTTTCCCGTGAATTGGAGGTTCATTTCGCTACCACAATCCATGTCCAAAGGCGATTCAGGGATTTTGGCAGTTCATCTAACCGGCCTCACAACCGCAAACCACATGTAACAACATCCACACTTGTGAGCCGGGACTGTTGTTCCCATAAGAATACATGCAAAACCAAATAATCCGTTCCAAGATCCAAGAAAACGCCCACATATACATACGTACATACATACATACAGTGGATCTCAAAAGTCTACACACCCCTGTTCAATTGCCAGGTTTTTCTGAGGTAAAAAGGTGACACCGAAATAAATAAATTCACAACTTTTTACACCTTTAATGTGACCTATAACCTGTAAAACACAATTGAAAAAACTGAAATCTTTCAGGGAGGTGAATTAAAAATAAATAACTGAGATAATGAGGTTGCATAAGTGTGCACACCCTCTTATAA
>JAQQAE010014063.1:0-12528 GCA_029823295.1 Pseudamia nigra | reverse complement strand
CTACAATTCAAAAGCAATGTCTGATTTTCATTGGTTAATTTTCATAAAATTTTTTATTTATTATTACTTTTGTCAGACTCAAGTTGTTTCTGTGACCATTGTGGGTTTTTCTGTCATTTACAGAGGGTACCAACAATTTTATCCATGTCTGTATCTCATCTGTTTCATTCAGCTGCACATGTCAAATGGTTCTTCTTATTTGTTGTACTGTGTGGCACATGAATGTATGTCACATAAAATATTTTAGTTGTACCTGCTGAAGCCATTTAGTTCAGATTTTTATGTGTTTATACTGTGCACTCTTTCTGGATTTTTATTTACAATCCTACAAAAACAACAAACTAAAAATGGATATTTGAAAGTACCGGTACTGCTCCCATAACAATGTTGGCATTAAGTTGATTAATTTTGTGTATGTGTTTAGTCATTATACATAAAGACAAGACAACAAATCCAAGGTGGCCTGATACTTTTGCACAGTACTGTGTGTAATAGAATGTTATACTGAAAGTGTGAGATGTATCACCACTAATGTGACCTATTTCCATTGGGAATATTTCTGAATGACCATATTGCACTTCCATGTCTTTTTTTTTTGTCACATCCCGTGTGTGTGCCTATTGAAGTAATTGACTACGTCAGCTGACATTCTCTCTGTGGCTGTATTCGAAACAGCCTACCACTTACTACTGGCATACTGATTCTGGACGGAAACAACAAGTAGCAGGTGGTAGGAGAAAAAATATGAAAATTCTGCACTTTGTCAAAAGTACCAGGATGTAAACTATCCGGAGAAATTTTACAGCATGCTGTCGAGCTGTCTGCTTGACATAGTGCATCATACAGTACGTCATGATCGGTCCCTTTTCTTTATCATCTAATGTTTTTTCCGCAGTCAGCACAATTACTGCATTACTGCCTCATGCTGTTGGAGTTTGGACCAAAGTTCACTATTTAAACATAACAAATCTGGAGAAACGACTCAGGAATAGCATGTTCTTCCAGTTTGGGATGTTCACAAGATAAGGCTGAGGCTAAAAACCAGTACCTAATTTGACCAACTTAATTTAGAGAGCAGACAGTATGTGACTCAGGTAGCAAGTAGCTGATAGCAAATAGCATTTAAAATACAGCCTGTGTCATATCCACTACTGAAAGAGCACCAGACATATTTTGATAAATTTTTATGTGGCATTTTCTTTTGCAGGGATTTAGTGATTTTAATACCATAGACTGGTTCTCCAGGTGCATGTGTTCCATCACAACAAGCTCTACCCTAACACTAAAGTACAGTTGATGCAGCCTGAGATTAACTCTGCCCAAGACAAGTGTGATTTGTCTAAAAAATACAAGCCAGCTGCACACGCCAGAGAGTTTTAGCCCTGTTCCAGTATGTCAGTGGACAGAGCCAGAACAATCTACTGTGTTGTAACATGGTCAGTAAAGCATGGACATACAAAACTAATAAACACTCACAATCCTGCTCTTCCTCTTCATTTTCCTCTTCATCATCTTCATCGTCAGGATTAAATGATAAACTGGCAATTTTCCTTTTCTGTTCCTCCTTTCTCTTCTTTTCTTTCTGCTTCTCAAGTTTTCTGCAGTAAAGACAACAGAAAATCTATATCAACAAAGACAAAGAAAGATAACATTTTCACAAGAATTTTACTTGCAGTTCTTCGTGTGATACATGTGGTATTATCAAGAGCAAAGTTGAGCAGGTGCCCTCAAACACAAAGTTTTGGTTTTCCTTGGTTATTAATCATCTTGGCTCATGACTTCTGTTTTCAGCGTTTTTCACTTTGGAGCATTCTGCCAATTGCTCTTTAGGAGTATAAACCCTTAAGGCAAATCAATTTCCAACTAAATCTTGGCAGGAGAATATTTCAAAATCTCAATATGCTGGTAAATTACCATGATGACTGGAAATTTGTCTCATAAACTGAAAACAAAGAACAATGGTGGAATTTGTATGATTCACTGTGGTACATGTGGCAAAAACACAAAAAGTTACGAGTCAAAGGGTTGATGCACAACATTCCAAATGTGACAAAAACAAGACAAATTTTGAACTGAAAATCTGGTGGGTCACGATTTGGCTGGAGGTGATTAATAAACAGATACACTACTGGTCAAAGTTTTAGAACACCCCAGTTTTTCCATTTTTTTAAAAAAAACTTAAAATTCAAGCAGTTCCAGTTCAATGAATAGCATGAAATGGTACATAGGTACAAAGTGCTGAACAAGCAGAGGTTAAAAAAGGTAAGGTTACCCAAAACTAAAAAGTAACATAGATTTCAGAATTATACAAAAAGGCCTTTTGCAGGGAGCAAGACATAGGTTTACAACTTGAAGCTGTTCTGCACCAAAGGAGGTTGATGAAGACTTGAAAGTTGGTGCACCAATTCCTAGACGTGTCCCAAGTTTGTTTGATTAATTAACCCCTCCTGGAAAAGTTGTTACTCCTGCCAGGTTATGTTTTCAGGTTGAAACTGTTTGTTTCTTTGGTAGCAGGATGGTGCAAAAACTACTGGATGGATTTCCATGAAATGTGGTAAAAGGAAAGAGCTTAAGCCAAAGTTTGATATTGGTCCAAAGAGCAGATCCAGCTTTTGAAGCATATTCCTTAAGATTGTGTGATACAGCATTTTCTAACATTTTGGAAAACTTAGTGGTTGGCATGCGTAACCAACACGTGGGGTACCAGAGTACTACTCTCGGTCAGGGACTCTTTTTGTGTGGAGTTTGCATGTTCACGCTGTATGATTTGGGGGATTCAAATACATTTTACCTCCTCCAAAGAGGTTATTGTCTCATGTCGGTTTGTTAGCAGGATTACACAAAACTACTAGACAGTTTATGAAAGGATGAAAATTTCACCAGAGGTGGCGCCTGGGTACGAAACCGTTCAGTTTTGGAGATGATCTGGATCAGTATTGGGTTTCTGCATAGCCTTTTCCACTTCCTCAAACATAGCAACATTTTGTCATTTTTAGATTTTTTCCTAATATCATGAATAACAAGAAAGCCATGAATCAGCAAATCCCTGCCGAAGGGCTTTATATTTTACAAAAAATCTTAAAGGTCAAGGTCAAAAATCAGATTATGTGGTCTACTGCCCCCCCCCCTCCCCCACCCCAAGTGTAGGTATGTAGTGGATACATATAAAAATTCAGAGCCCTAGTTCTAAAGGCTAGGTCTGTAGAGTCCAAAAGGTGGTTGGATCACCAAATGACACTGTGACCTAATTAAATACACAAATTAGGTCAAAGTTACCATTGTATCCCTTCCCCCAAGAGACATACCCAAAGGTAAAGTTTGGTCACTCTGGGCCTAGGGGTTGTGGCGATAGAAGTAGAAATGTCTGGATGGACAGAAATATGGCTGTACGTATGGTGCCTATTTCTATATCCCTCTTCGGGGCCTATTGGCCTTGGCGGCTGATAATGATAGGCTAATCAACACGAAAATACCCGAGCATAGACAAGTCATACACCACTACCAACCGACACATTTTAATCTGAATCTAGATCATCATCTGGATCTGTGAGATAAAAATACATATTTGTTTGGTGACAATATTGATGTTTCTACAGTACAGTAATGTAAAAAGAGATGTAAAAAGATGTGACAACCACAACATGTAGCTGGGCTCATGTAGATTCAGTATGCTTAAATCTGATTTCTGTATCTCACTACCCACAATTCCAAATGGTATATGAAGGTTTTCAGAGTTGACCAAATGTTACGGTACTTATTTGGCCCTATGGCTGATCCAGGTTAGAAATCCAGATCCATTTCACCATTATGGAAAATTGTTGCACTTCTTGTAATAAACATAAATATAATGTTTAATTTGTGTCACATCTTTTCCCTGTGTCAGCAGTTTGAAATGTGAATAAACAGCCCTGGTAGAGCTATGTGCTCTGAGTGTCTTCTAGTTTCAGGTGGTTTTGATTTTCCCCATTATGATATTACACTAATTTGCCTTAGATTGTCCCCAGTGTTGAACTGTCTAATGGCATGAGCATTAATACTACCTTCCTTTTATTTACCACATTTATCCTCAATTTGATTGTGAATATTTTATATAATTTTATTGTAATTATGTCCTGATTATTTTGTGCATGATTTATTTTTCTGCTGAATGGTGGCATATTAACACGGAACTAGGGGGAAAAAATGATGACAAATTACCATGTTGCCTAACTCTGGCTGAATTACAGCTGCTTTTGTTTCTGCTGATTAATGTGCATGATTTGTGTAAAGAGGTTCCCGATGGAAAATGAAACGCTTGTCTGAGAAGGCTTTCAACACCACGTTGGTCACTGATGATGGATGACGACTCTTTCTCTCGCATGTGTTGGATACAGCTCAGGTCAAGGCTTAGCATGGGCCAAGCTCTCCTACCTTCAACACGAATAGCTGTTACAAAACATCAATATGGTTCTCTTTGCAGCTGTTTATCTCAAACTGTCAACCTCAGACCACCGTCGGAGCCATGTTCTCTTCATCAGCATCAAAAAGAAAACAAACGAGGTGGGATTACTCACAGCTGGAGCTCCTTGGACTGCTCCTTCTTGGCCAGTTGTTTCTCTCGTTCCTTCACCAGCGCCTCCTGCTTGGCCTTCATATCATTCAATGTCACAAGACCTATAAAATACATACACTGGCATCAGAGCTGCACAGTTCATCAAAGTATAACACTAGCCCATGCAATGATACCACTGAAAAGGCTATGTTTACTTTTGTTCATCATATTGATACTTTTTGCAAATTCTTTGTTGATTATTCTAGTCATTTTTAAAATTTTAATTTCATAACTTTGCTCAGATTTGGATTTTCTGGTATTTTGCTGATTGTTTTACACATTTGTGTTAGTTTTATTGACAATTTTGTTCTACATTTGTGGATTTTGTTAATTTTTCTCACTGTTTTCTTGATTTCGGTCATAATGTGCTCATTTTGTTAATTATTTTGTTTATTTTTATATAATCGGAAAAATGGACTGTGCATCTATGCAAAATTAGAAATTACTACATTTCTGTGTTTTATATTGCTTGTTCGTGGGGCGCACAATTAATCACAATATGGCAATCGCAACCTCAGCCTAAGCAATTACAGAACTGAAATCGGAGGCAAGTTGAAGGCCCAGATTTAGGATGATTTAGAGTGGTTTAAACGTTTATTTAGCTTGGTGTTCTATTTTCTAATTGTTTTGCAAATTTTTGTACATCTCAGCGACAATTTGGTTCATTGTTTGATCATTTTATCCCCCCCACCCCCATTTTGGTGATAATATTGTTGGCTTTTAATGAGAATTTTGGTCACTTTTGTCCAGTTTTGTTGTGGTTTCTAAGATAAAAATTACACATAAGTACAATCTCTGTTCTCTCACTATTTGGATTTAGCACTGACCAACGTGGATTTTGCAAAAAATTCAAAATTAAAAGCCACTACAGTGTTGTATTTTTCATGCTCGACTATGGGGCTGCACAGTAAATCACACTGCAATCGTAGCTGCAATATCAACCTGTGTAATGACATAACTGCAAATAGAATATACAGTATAACTGCATTTTAAAGGTTTTACCGCAATCTAATTAGCAAAAATGCAAACAAACAGACCTCTGTTGTGTGTGTAAAACATGCAAGAAGACAGTTACAATTTGCATGTGCATTTTTTATGTTAATGCATGTCTTAGAATGTTTTATCTGCTTTGTATGCTGAACTTGACATTTCTAAATGTTTTTTGCCCTTGAAAACTGAGCAAGTAGACTCAAATTACAACATTAACCACAATCATTGCGATATGACTTTTTAACAGCATCATGAAGCCCTACTGGTTTCTGTGTATGAGTAAAAAAATCTCACAAATCACAGTAATTGTTCTTTGACTTTTTCATTAAATCATATAGCCCAAACTCATTTAAAAATACATGCATATTTACTGCCCCACATACGGATTCATGGTGCAGAGTCAACATTCCAGCCCTCTGCAGCCATGACTGTTTCTGACGCTCCATTTGAGCTATACAGGTAACAGTGTCAGACATCCAGGCATTCACAACTCACGTGAAATGACAGGCTGTAGTGTTACTAAAAGAAAAACAACTTACCGACTGTGCTGGACTTCAGCTCTGCCTCCACAGCATCATAATGAGCTGAGAATTTCTTATCAATGTTGGACTTGACCATGTTGTCCTGCAAGAAACAGACAGCAGAGATGTGTGTTAGGTTAGTTTTTATGCTTTTAATGTACTCTACAGGGTGTCTGCAAGTATCAAACACTTATTGTACATGTGTATAATGACAATAAAGGCATTCTATCCTATTGTATTCTAATATTTTTTATGCATGAAAAGAAAGCATGTACTGTATATATTTCAGATATTTTATCGTGTTAAATACAAAACATAAAGATTTATTTTAAAAAATGACAACTGAACTTAAATCAAGGAAATACATCAAAGACAATATGAATGATATTTTTATATTATTTTGTATTTACTGTTAATTTTTATTAGTATTTTTGATGGTTTGTTCCTATTACTTGTTTTCTGTTCATTTTTTGGTTCATTTTGCATCACTTGTTTTCAGACTTTCTGTGCACATTTATTTTGCCTCTTGTTTTTTTCAGTTTGTGGATGTTTTCGATTATTTTGCTTCATATTTATTTCTTTTGTCAAAGTCAGTTTTATTGACATACAGACAGATGGTACACAGCTCCACACACCCATGTGCAATGTAAGAAAGTACAAGTAATAAGACAAAAGCACTAAGCCAAACAGGGTAACTCACATGAAGTTATATTTTGGCTCTTTGTTGCGGTTTATTTGTTATTTTACTATATTCATTTTCTTACTTATTTTGTTCATCATCTTGTCTTTTGTTTCATTTGGTTTATTACGTTATTGTTTTTCCGGATGTATTGATTTATTTCGCTATATTTCTTTGATTATATTGTGATTATGGTCCATTTCCCTCAGTATTTTGTTCATTTTCTTAATCATTTTGCTCGTTTTTGTAGTAACTTTGTCCAGGACCTGGCCTGTTGTTTTGGCAGTTACTACAAACCCGATGTGTGTGTTTTTTTTTTCCTGACATGAAGTTTGAATGAAATAATGTACAAATAACTCGCATGTCACAAGGTCCAATTTCACTCTTAACTCAGCTGTGACCAAATATTGTTACTGCACTTTGCCTTTGTAGGTCAGTACAGCTCACTACACGTTTACACAATATTTCACGCTAATTTGAGCAAAGGCTATAAAACGTGCTTAATCCTCGTCTGATGATTAAAGCCAAAGTGTTGGGGACGTTTCCATACCTCCGCTATTTTCTGCTTCAGCTGTTCGAGCTGTTCTCTTTCTTTTTCTCGTTTTTTCATCAGCTGCATGGCTCTTCCCGCCTCACTCGCAGCTCCTTTGTACTGTGCCATGGTGTCCTAAAGGTTTTCAACGCTCTTCTAAAACTAAATTGGAGTCAATAATAAGAAAAGAAGGGTTTTAATGGGAAATAAACCCGTTTTTTCCAGAGTTGTGAAAACAGACTTCTATCTGGCTATCACAACAAGAAAAATGGCGTCCAAGAAGTGCATGATGGGTATGACGCCTTTACGGGTTGAATGAAACCTCGTTATTCTGAGTTACGCTGAGGACACATGAAAGCGTCATATCGCACGGTTTTTCTCCATGAATTGCTTGAATGTATATATGGACAAAGCCTAGTGTATGTTTTTAATCGTGTGTGTTTGCTTTTCTCATTTATGTATATTTCACTTAATATTTTTAATTCCTTTTTATCACTTTAATGCTACTAAAGACACTGGAATTTTTTTTATTACTTGTTTTATTACTACTGTAATTACTTGCTGATGCAAACATCTAATCATCAAATTACATGGCAGAAATTCAGGGCATGTAGACACGTAGACACAGCCAAGATGACCTGCTGAAGTTTGAAGTGAGCATTAGAACGAGGAAGTAGAGGGATTTACATGACTTTGAACATCACATGATTGTTGGTGCTTGTCTGAGTATTTCACAAAGTCCTGATCTACTGGGATTTACCTATCTCTCAGGTTCACAAAGAATAGCCCGCAAAAGAGAAAATGTCCTGTGAGAAACTGAAGAGGTCTGGCAGGCCCAAAGCCACCATATTTCTCTACGAGTCTGTCAGATTTCCCCCCCAGTTTCCAAGTGCCTTTTGTTTGCAATTTCTGCAGGAAATACCTACATTGTAGGTGCTATGATGGTCTGTTTCTTTTCTATTCTTTTTGTCAACATCATTATAAATTGCCTTTTAGACCTCCTGCTTTCCAAAATAAAAAATAAAAAATCTGAGATTTTTCACTTACCTCCACATTCATTCTATTTAGTAGACATCAGGCTGTGACAAATGCATGCTGGTCAAGCTCCTACCATTTTTATGTTTTTACTAGGAGCAAATAATGCACAAGGAAATTGCAAAATATGACCAACCTGTCATGGACAAATTCAAAGTAGAGTAAAACATGTAGTTTCATATAGATCTTTTGTCTCTCTCTTGACAATATATGTTGGCTTGGAAGTCTTTTGATAATAATGAAATTTGGGCAAAATATTTGTTTTCCTTTTAAATCTGAGATAGTCACGCTCCCTTTTCTAAATAAAATCTGACAACGACTCTATTTGGCCAAACTTTCAACCAATGTTATCTGGCCCTCCTTTGTTTACGAAGAAATCACAAAAAAGGTCTTCTAAGTAATAAAAATAATGTGTTTATTTTCCAAAAATTTGAAGATAACAGGGTGGCAATGACATGACAAGGTGGACAAAAGCTTTTACGGGTGAACTAGAAAAAAAAATTACAACAGAAAACTACTAATGATTTGACATGATACTGACAGCTTACATCTTAGCATTTAATTTATTTAATTCACATTTTGCAGTATCTGTGCAAACATTTAATGATCCCAGGTTTGTTTTATGTTTTGCATTTTCTTAGATTTAATCATCATCAATGATCATCCTCTTGTTAAAATAAAACACACAGAGAGATTAAGTTTATTTAAGTTTATTTTTTGTTTATTTGTCAAAACATACATTTCTTAAGTTAAATCTACATTTCTGTTCATACCTACCATAGTTACCGGAACATCCTTACCATGTGCTACGGACAAAAGGGAAACAACCCAACAACTTCGTGTTTCATGGTCAATGACCTCATTAGCCACACCAGTCACATGATCACCAGATTACAACATGTATGGGGAGGTCTTAGGTTTTAGTTTTACTTTATTTGTGTTTATTGTACTTTTGCTTTCCAATTATTTGTGAACATTTTCTTTTTATAGGCTGTTGTGAGTGATGTAAAAGGCTAGATGTAACTTTGTCGAGTGAAACACCTATTGTTACCTATTACCTATTGTTGCAGCACCGACCCATGGGAGAGATTCAGCTGGCCTGATTGCTGCTTACCTCAATGAAGAGAGTACATATTTAAGCTGATGCCTGCTGGACTCAGGGGAGTGAAGTCCTCTGAGTACATGTGACTGGTAATTTCTGTTGGTATGAGCTAAGGTATTTTCAGTTAAGCAAACTTAAGTGATTGTATTTTTGGTTTTGCAAATTTTTGGTTCATGTAAAAATGCACGGCGTCACTCATTTGTTGTTAATAAACACACTTTTTTTGACTGGGACATTTTGGAGTCTGTCTCGTATCTTGAACTTCTGGCCAGGCTTCCCCACAGTCTTCAGAATGACATCATCGCTTAGCACTATCCATCCATTTTCTACCCCTTAATCCTCGTGAGGGTCGGGGGGGGGGGGGTGCTGGAGCCCATCCCAGCTGACTTGAGCGAAGGCACTAGTTCAAGCAATTTAAAAACATACCTAACAACAGTATGGCATTGCAATTAAACACCATCTTTAGAGCATTGCCAAAATACATGCACTTATGTCACACATCCCTTTCATTCTCAGTGTACTTTTTTATGTCTGGACAGCTATCATGACATTTTCCATACCTCTTTGCTCTTTCAATTCAACTTGGAGCCATTCATCAAAACTCTCCATCACAATCCCTATAATTGATCTGACTAAACCAGGCCTGTGCATCTTATTCATTTACATCTGCCCAGCTGTACTTTTTCAAATGGGTGATAAAATTCATTATGACTTTGTGATCTTTGTTTCTTCAAACAGTTGACAAAAAGAAAAGACGTGGCACAATTAAAAAAAATGTATTTATGAGTATTTGTAATAAAAAGTGTAACAACTTTCCATAATGATGAAATGGATCTGGATTTCTGTTGCGATTCAGTCCAAGGGACGTGGTTTCAGCATAAGGACCTACTGATTTAGACCTACACATTTAGAGGAGGGTATGTGCAGAAGGGCTCATCAGCCTGGATTGGAAGTAGCTGTGAAAACATTAGGAGATAAGAGGGCAAGCTGCTGGCAACAATAGGAGAGATGAGAAGGAACACAAGTGAGACAACATGCCAGGCGGCTTTGAGAAAGAAGAAACACTGCAACCGCACCACGGACTGAGAACTGAACATCAGGACCATCCCATCACACTTTACTTTTGTATATATTCACCGTAACAAACTTTGAATGGCAGCCGGCTACCCAAGAGCGGGCTAGCCGTCAACCTGAAACGGAAGCGGAAAGACTGACTCCGCGAGATCACCCTCATCAGGTCCACAAGCAGACGTGCTGGGTGTGTCCTCAAGCCTACCCCTCCTCTAGTTTAGGGCCAGGGGAAGTACAGATCACAAGTCACATCCTGTGAAACACGTAGGGACTGGTAAGGGCTCTCAGGGGGCTAGCTCGGGAGCTCAGGAGAGCTAGTGTCCCTAAAACTTTCCAATTTAGATCAGCCAATAGGCCAAAAAAAGTAACATCATCCAATTGGTCGACCCTGAAAACCTTTTATAGCATTTGGAATCATTAGTTTGTCTTCAACAGATCACAAACATTATCAATAGTTATCAAGAAAAACGTGATTTTCTGTAATGGTGAATGTGGATCTCATATCCATCAGGGTAGAACTGTTTCTCTTTTACAGATACACAAATCTGATCGACACATATTGAATCTACATAAGCTCAACTACACATTTGAGATCGTCACGTTTCTGCCTCTGTGCAATTCTGGACTGTAGACACATAAATATTGGCATGAAACAAATACATGTTTTTTTCTTGGAGATCTGGATCTTGACACAGATTAGATTAAAATGTCTCCATTGGTTCTGTGTCAGGAGTTGTCTATGCCTGGGTATTTTCATGTTGATTAGCATATTGTTATTTGTGCTATGAGCAAAAATGTCAAAAATGGCCCTATCTCACAATGCTACAGAAAGCAAAAAAGTGATTTAGAAGCATCAAGACAATGATCATTTCCAAAATCTATTGGGTTCATCTGTAAGCCAAGATAATGATAATGATAACTAACATAATCCTGGTAGTAAGCAAACAACCCAGCCGGAAAATATAACCTCCTGGTGGAAGTAAGAGATTGTGAAATTATGATCATGTCTGCTGACATCGATATTATCAGAAAAGTTAAAATTGCAAACTTCACTACAGTACAATAAAGCATTAGTTATATGTTATGCATGTATCATAACTGTTGTAATATGTGTAATATTATTAAAATGTAGAAAAACTATGCATGTCCACCCTGTCATGGAAAGATTAATGACAGGGTGGGCCATGACAGGGCAGACATTTTTAAATAAAGGTAGCATTCACTGAGCACGTAGTGACCCTTCAATTTGCAAACTGATACAGTTTTGAAGATAACTGTATACTGTTTATCAAATATGTTTTGAATTTCTGAAAAGTTTTCACATTAACCAGTTTTCACTACGACAGGGTGGACATGTTAATTTTGACAGCATCTGCTGGCAGGCACAATATGATGAAAATTAGAAAAAGTAAGTGTGAGAACTTGATGCACCTGTGACAGTTGTGTCAACATCCGCTAAAGGAGAAAGACAGAAAGCTACTGGTGATGCCACAGATTGCATCAGCAAGTCTATTAAAGGGGCAGTAACCCTGTCATGACAGGGTGGACAGCAATTTGGGGGACATGAGAAAAAAAAGTTTAATCATTATATGAAAATTGAATATAAATCACCAAAACTACTTGTGTTATCAAAGAACAGATGGAGCACAATAACATAATATATAAAATATTTTAAGGTCTGTCTTTTCACCACTCACAGGATTCAGTGGAATTAGCCAAGCAGCACAGGGGACAGGCCAAAATCACAGACGCCCAGATAAAGAAAATGGTATAAAATGAGGTAAACACAATTTAAGACACTTATTACACTAATATATTTGTAAATGTTTAGTCATTTATAACAAAACCTCAGAATTTCATTATTATGTCATATGTTCATATTGACTGGATGATTCTGATCTAAAGGCACTTTATTATGATACTGACCCCTCACCATTTTCAAAGCAACACAATGCTTTCTGCAGTACAATACTGTTCACATAATGCTGACGGGGGTATGGAACCACA
>JAQQAE010014062.1:0-12528 GCA_029823295.1 Pseudamia nigra | reverse complement strand
AATTTTTAATAATTTCTTCCGTCGTTCTCTGAATTTAACGGTGTCCGAACCGGTCGGTGTGCGAGGTTCCACTGTATGTCGATACAGTGTGGGTCAGCGAGTTGTGTGAAAACTAGTTGTGGACCATTGGAGTTGGACGTGGCGTGGTTGGCGTCAGTTAGCTCGGTGTGGAAGAAGCAAAGTAGTGTAGGTGGCTTCATGGCTAAGCTAAATCGGGGCTGACCATGATTGCTGTTTTGATAACCAAGAGGGTTAACCGAGAGGGAGCTAACAGCAATAGTGTGTTTATGGCTACTGTTCTCAGCAAACAACACACCTCTGGAGCTAACAACAAAACGCTGGGCCTGCTGGTCTCCTTGGATGGATTCATCTTCATCTGTGCGGACCAGAAAGTGGCAGAGAGCAGTAAGAGGAAAGGTGGGGGGCTGGCGGTGTTTGTATACAACAGATGATGTCACCCAGGCCACAGCACTGTTAAGGAACAGCTCTGTAGCAGGGACATCAAGCTACTAGCGGTTAGCATTTGGCCGCATTACATCCCATGGGAGTGATCACATTGTTATTGTGTTGACTGTTTACATCACTTCCCGGTGGGCAATAGTTTACTTTCTCTTTCGTAACATGATGTATTTTGCGGTTGCCGGGATGCATTTTTGGCCCAAATTTTTTTTCGTACCGCATATATTTCGTAGGTGGAAGCATTTGTAGAGGGAGGTACCACTGTACACAAAAAGATGAAAAAAAAATGCAACAAGACAAAAGTGGCTGAAAAAGGTGAAAACATTGAAATATGCAAAAAGATGAAAATGACATGACACGCAGGAAATGTACAAGAAAAGAAAAGATGCAAACACCACAAGATACAAAATGACAAAACATGCATATGAACATGTAAATGGCATTATGCAAAAGAACAAAAATAGTGCAAAATATATAACCAAGATGCAAGAAGACACAAAGAGACATAAAATACAAAAGACAAAAATGATAGATGATGTAAAAGGAGAACATGAAGTAAAATATGTAAAAGATATAAAAAATGCAAAAATCAAACAAAATAAAAAAATAGATGAAAAATATGCAGAGTATATATAAACATGGAGTGACTGGTAGCGAACGTATTCTTAGCGTGAGGATATCTCACTTACAGTATGATTAGCCTGTCGAATAAACACGCTCTTGAAAGCACTTCATGTGTTTTTCCATGTCGTCAGATGATTATTGTGCGTGTGGAAAAACAAAAGAAAAACCAAAAGACACCAGTGACCAAGTGCCTTAAACCCCAAATCCTTCAGGTTTTCCAAATAGAGCTTTGTGTTCAAAGATTTTCCAGCATAATGAGAATGAAAGGATACAACGTTAAGTGATGTTATGCATTTGCACAGACTCTATTTGGTGGTGAATTAGCTTTAAGATGTTTTAGTCTGCTTTTTTTAAGTCTAACCAGTGTAAAAGTGGATGAAATTTGCTGCTTTGCACTTTAGAAAAACACTGCTTGTGTCTTGCAACAACTGGTAATCTCTCTTAAAACGTCCTAAACATGGTTCTCAGCAGCAGACTTGTGGTTCCCAGGCAGAATAATGACGAAGTCCTGCATCTCTCCTGCCGTGTTATCAGTGTAATTACAGTAAAACCTCAAAGAGTGAACAGCAACATACCTGCAACTACCTGCAATCCTATAAATGAATGAACAGGAGCACATCCTGCTGCTCTGTGTTACTTTTCCCTGGCTTTGAAGGGGGATAATTGCTGGAGTGAGGATGTAAAGACTCCAGTGTTTTAGGACGGGGAGAGAAGCAGGGGGGCTGTGGGAAAAAGGAGAGGCCAGGGAGACAGGAGGGACGTCCCAGCATGTTCGAACACAGACAAGAACAGGCCCTTGTGGAGTTCAAAGTGAAGAACCCCCCCCCCTCCCTCCCACACACACACACACACACACACCCCCACACACACACTCTCTGCCAACACCTGGAGTGGTCTGCAGATTGGAACAAATGGGGGAGAAAACCCCACAGATGAAAGTGCAGGTTGGAGTAGAGACCCTCAGGCCTCGCTGTGTGGGTTTCACACTCACCTCACGTTTATAGAGCTGGGTAAGACATTGATAATTGTTGTTATTGTGAAATTTAATCTTGCATCAGGATATACAGTACATTTTCCTTCTGCACCAAAAACATAATTAGGAATAAGAAAGTTACATGACAAATAGTTTCATTCTTTGCACATCATTTGTCCATGCAGTTGTTTCTCTTGTCTTTGTCTTGTTGCCTTTTTGTTGCCACACTTAATTTTTCTTTTGTTTTCATTCTTTCTGCCTGTACAGCGTGACTTTTAAATAATGCTTTCTGGTACATGTAAATTTGTATTCTTGTATGTAGTCGTTCATAAGCTGAAAATCTTTTGTGTTCTTAATGAGGATAAAAGAATAAAACCTTAAGTGATGTTCAGCATTTTCACTGTCATTACTTGATGTTTCAAGTTTCAGTCTGCTTTGCTTTGTCAAACCAGAGTGAAAAGCAAAAGGAAATTTGTTGCTTTGTACCTGAGCAAAGACTACTTGTGTTTCGCAACAACAAGTAATCAGTCTATAAAAGCCTTAAACCTGCTTCTCTGTGATAGATTTGCGGTTTACGAGCAGAATAATGAACTCCTACATCTTTACTGACTATCTTTTGTTTTAGCCCCCACTGTGAATCAGAATGTATTCTTCATGCCTTGTTTAGCTGAATAAAAATCAAATGAAACCCACTTTTGGTTGCCCTAGCTCTGTATGCCTGATTATGAACTTTTATGATCCTGTGACCTTGACCTTTTGTCTCTAAAAACATAGCCATAAGTGATACTCCCAAGGTCAAGCTGTACGCTGAGTTTGGTGAACCTGGCTTCACTTGTTTTTGAGATAGAGCACAGATGGACAGATGTATGGACTGCGGTGACCTCCCTACCAGTTTTGGTCACTACAGTGACTGCACAAAATTGTCAATTGTACAAAAGAGATGACACACATGCTACCGTGCACAACACTGCAAACGGAGTTCCTATATGTTTATCTTGGAGAATGTTTCACAAGGTTTCAGTCTTTAGTGGCTTAAAACTCTTGTGCATAATCAAATTATAAAGCTCCCATGAAATACCTGCATACATGTGGACTGCAGCGAGGACACACAAGATTTTCAGATCAGAATGAGCTACTAAAAATGAACAGCTGCATAGATTAAGGATCAAAGCGACAGGTTATTTCGCAGTAGTCTTCAGCTACTGTAATATTAGCAAACTGTAGATGAACAATTAATCAAAATTGCAACATGGCTCATACAAACAGCTGTATTGCAGCAGCTGCCGTTGTGTCACAACATACCAGCATTAATGAAGCACTGAGAAGCTCCAACCTGCAAATCATATTCTCCACATTTAAGGAAACATGGTGATTTTGTAGAACATGGCAGCATCACTTCAGCACATGTCTCAATAAATCTCTGTTTGAATCTGAATGAACATAATTGCAAGCATTTTCGGCATGTCATGCAGACTTTTGTGGACTCGATGAAAACAAAAGCTAACACAAAAAGCATAATTTTTTGCATTTTCTCTCTCTCAGTCTCTTCATACTGTCTTGAACGTGTGTCCATTTTACGGTACATAGTTGAGATTTACATGCTAAAAACTGTAGAATGAGCTGGAGTAAATTAGGGTTAGATCACAGCAGAACCAGGCAACATCTTGTCTGGCAGGTGCTTGCATCCAAACATAATTACTTCAAACCTTAAAATCAGACACAAGTCTACACCTGGCCGCGGCGTACAAAGAACATAAACCAACTGAAAAGCTCGCGCAAAGCCAACACTTAGCTGAACAAAGCTCATCGCAAACTTGTACGTATGTCACTCTGAACCTTCTCTCACTGAGCTGCAGGAGTCAGTGTTTAAGCCACATCCTGCTCCCTCTCATTGCCATTATCATCCACAAAGTCAGTATCCAGCATACATTATAGATGAGACACATCTTCTCAGCTACATCTGCGACAACAGAGGATCTCCGCTGATGATACATACGGCTTTTACTACCTGTCTCTGCACATACGGCCATTTAACCGCTTCGACACGCCACTCATCCTAACCTGGTAATGTGTCATGAATAAAACACGAGCAAGCCTCAGGCTTTTCAAATAACTGGTGATGTTAATTCTGTTAGCGCATGGTGGGGGTATCTTAACCGCTGTTGGGAATAAAAAATAGAAATACACAGTACACCTACCGCATACAGTGATCCCTCGTAGATACAAACTCCTAGGATGACAGAGAGATAAAGGAGGCAGTGTTAGAAAGTGCAGCGAAGTTACACAGTGGTATTGATGCATCATGAAGACGGGATGGATTATGCAAATTCATCGTTGTCACTCCTGCAGATCAAACAGCAGTCAGCCTTGTGAATGAGGAGGAATCAATGTTAAAACGCTCAATATATTGTACATGCATGAGGCTTGGACAAAAATGTCAATCTTTATGGAAAACACTGTTATCTAACAGACATTGCAGTCGTCATTTTGGTCATTTGTGGTTGTATCTGTGGCCTTAAGGTGAACAGAGGTAAGTCATGTTCAAGTGCATTCTCAGAGTAACTGTTTGCATTACATTTGTGATAAAAAATTGACTTCTACTCAGATACGGTTGACTATACACATCAGTGAGGAGGAGACATTCCTATACAGACTTTGATGAGGACAAACAACAGTCACATTATGTGCTGCCAACTCAGTCAACCCAGGACAGTGGAAATCAACAAAGTGAGAAAATGAGCAAAAATGAACAAAATGAACAAGCTAAGCAACAGCATGGACAAAAAATAATACAAATAATCAAATAAATGAACCTAAAAAAAACAACAAAATTGACCAAATTCAGCAAAATGAGCAACAGCATGAGTAAAAATGATCAAAATATGGAGGTAAATAAATTCAAATGCGCAAAATAAGCAAAAATGAAGAAAATATGCAACAAATCTCGCAATAAACAAATTCTTAGTGCATTTCCAAGTTTTTATTTTTGTTGATCTTTGACAACAGGCAGTGCTTAACAATGTATTTCTACATTTTCCTGGTTCTGGATCAGTCACTGTATGGATGAATTAACATTAATACACAGACCGATGGTAAATGATGAACGGTCTTGGACTTACACAGAACCTTCTTACCCAGTGGAACTTAAAGCGCTTTCCATTCACACACACAAATGACTCTCACTGGAAGCGACATGGGGATCGGTGTGTTGCTCAATGACACTATGGCCTGCAGACATGAGGAGCTAAGAATAAAACCACCAACCTCGTGAACAAGCCACTGTACCCACTGAGCCACAGCCGCCTGGAAGTAATTATGCTTGGCAAGTGTTTTGAAGGAAAACCTAACAAACCTTGTGGAGAGATGAGTTTCACTAGAGCAAGACAAACCCAAAGCACCTGAGAGGATGTTCAATTCAACCAAAGACATGTACTGTATATTTTGTTTGAACATGGTGGGGTGCGGGGGAAACAAAATAATTTTTAAAATATTATAAAAATGAACAAAATAATCAAAAAAATTCATCAAAAATAAACGATATAAATAATATTGGTAGAAATAAATAACATTTACGAGAAGATCATCAAAAATGAAGAAAATAATCAAGGCCATGCACAATAATGAACAAACTACACAAGAAAATGTGAAAAATTAACAAAGTAACCAGGGAACATACAAAATGAGTAAAAAATAAGCAATAAAATGAGGAAAAACAGATCAAATAATCATAGAAAAAATAACAAAAATCAAGAAAATAACAACCAAAATGAACTTACAATGAGCAAAGCAGTCAATTTGATTTATTTTGTTCATGCAGATGTACCCCAATAAAGTAAGTTCTAAATCTGAATTTCTGAATCAAAAAATTAACATGTATTTAAAAATAATCAAGAAAATGGAATGAACCATCAATGAACAGACCTGGCATTACTTATGTAAGGCAGAATTTTTTGAGACAGAGGAGCTACGAATCAGCTTAAGTGTTAATGACGATGCAGACAGTGCAGGCACAGGATTATGAAACCAACATCCAGTTGTTTTTCGGTGGAAACGTATTTAGCTAATATACACTGAGGTACATAAAGCCTGTGGAAGAAAGAAAAGAAACGCAGCTAAAATCTTTTTCCGCTGATAAAGACGAAATGGTCAGGTGTTAAAATGGTTAAACTGGTGGATAGCTTGAAAAAAGTCAACAAACTGTTACTAGGCAGACCTCCAAGCAGCGTAATCTAAAAACTCCGTAAAATGTCAAGTGATAGTAATATTTCATTATTTCCGTATTCTCAGTTGCTAGATGTTGTACTGTTTTAATAGTTCACATTGTAAAAAAAAACAAAAAACAACTGAACAAATGACAGCTGTGCAGTCCTGATGAAGAGTCCTTGATTTATCATCACTTAAGTCAGATTAATTAGATCTAAAATGAAAGTTCTTCCTTGAGTCAGACTGAGCACTCGACACCGCACGGAGCCATTTGTTCTCAGGCACTTCAGTCTTTTACTGAGACTTTGTACCAAACAACATTCTTTCGGATTGTCAATAGAAAGCTTAAATCTGTCTCCAGTTTCAACACATGGGACATATATATATATATATATATTTTTTTTTTTTTTTTTTTAATTATAAAAGACTGCAAACAGGAAGTCACAAAGGTGACATTGCTGCAACTTTGTCTCATTAAAATCTGTTCACAGATCTGAAGGGTCAGCATGGACACACCTGGAATCATTTTCAACTCTTTCACTTTCTTTTATTCTCAAAGAACAATGTTAAATTTGTAGTGGCCATTTGGTTTTGGTAACGTGTATCACATGAGATCAGCAATATAGTACACACAGAAATAACTGATATTTCACAATTTGTGTGAGAAACTGACTTTCTTGACTTGAACAATTGCCTTTTAAATTGATAAACATATATGACATGTTGTTGTTGATGGTGGACCGGTCCAGTGTCTGCTTGTGTTGTTTGTTGCTGTATCTCGACTCTTTTCTTTTGTCTCTCCTGTGTCCACTGACCCCACCCCGTCGAGGCAGAAGGCCGCCTACCCTGAGCCGCTGGTTCTGCTGGAGGTTTTTCTATTTCCCCCCCCTATTGCCCTAGACTTGCTCTTAGAGGTCCTGTTGGGTTTGCTCTCCATATTGTCTTTTGAGGCTTTGGCCTTGAATTGTGAAGTTCTTACAAATAATCTTGAATTTTGATTGCTGTTATAAAATAGCAATTGAATGAAATGGAATTGAAATTATGTGTCAACGGTTCTTAAGTAACCTGGAAGAGAGGTGGAAGGAAGTAGATGGGACTTAGGTTCACTGTTTGGCCAACCCGAATTCTGCAGAAGTTAAAAAATGATGTAAAATACAGCTACAAATTACAATTACACTGTTATGGCATAAACTAAGATTACCACAAAGTAATACTAAAAAAAGTGGATATATTTTACATTTTTAGTGTTTAAAGTAGCAACAAAGGAAATTTGCATGAAAAACTAACAAATGAATAACTTATGAATAAGCATGAATAAATCCAATTCATTTGTCTGACTCAGATGCCCAAAGTGATATTAATTATGCATCATGTTTGCAATTGGACTGTAGATTTTGCCCCATCATTTAAACTGGATGTGCATTGAGCAGGGATCTTGAAATAATATGAACAGAAATGATGGCAACTGACATGAGACCTGCCGAGACATTTTCAGAAAATTTAGGAAGCCCCAATTTTGGATTTCAGCAAACATCCATCCAGAGTTAAAGAGTTACAGCATCATCGTTCAGCCCTTCACGTGTCCGGATGATTTGAAAGTGTGCAATTTCTGAGCATTCTGAGCAATACACACCTCCTGCACCTATATCTAACAGTCAGGATGGCTATTTCAAGTCTCCATTGGACTTCCAGGCTAGTCACAACTGCCTCCAGCACAGAAAGATGCTTATAAAACATAAGGAACATCTGACTATTGTTTAATTCACCGGAAATGTGACAAATATTCTGCTGAAGATATTCTGTGTCCAACAAAAGAATTCATACTGACAACAACCGAAAGCAAGTTGTTCCACACTGGCCGAATCATGTGACAAAATAGGTAGTTGAATTTAAAAAAAAAAAATCCACAACCTTGTGGTTCTCAAAAAGTTCTGTAGTTTTACTTTTAAACAACTTACACCGTACAGCCTTCAGTTGCTGTAAAATTCTCTCTGAAAAACTTTTTGCTAGTTTCATCACAGAAACACCACTAAACGGTTAAAATAATATTTGTTCCATGGAAGCGTCTTTACTTCTGTACTCTTCTGTCCAGAACACCTTATAATCATGATTTTCAGGGTTGCTCAGTCAGTTTTAACATATCCTATCAAAGCCTGTTCTCAATCAAAAGACATCACAATCTGGTCATAAGCTCCTGGAGTGTGACTACAGTGTCCATTTTTAATGTGCAGGATCCCAGAAAGAAGTCAATGCAATCAGAAACTGACAACATGGACCAGGTAAATTTAAGTTTAACACGCTAGGAGGCAGATAGAATTCATCCACAACCACCCTAAGTCGGTGAGTCAGAATACTAGGATCAATGTCTTATGTCATGCTGTTTTAGTACATTTTCTTTCCATCTTTGACTTCATTATTTTCATAGTCTTTATCATTTTTCCCAACTGTGACCAAGATGTTTTTATGGCAAACCCCTCGCAAAACCTGTCCCTTCATCTGTCATTTACCTGATCTGTCAGAAAGTGATGCCTATCCTGCACATCACAAGAAGCTCTATTGCTACGTTGTCTGGAAAAAAAATATGATGAGAATGAGAACATATTGTACCAGAAGCAGGGTCAACCCTTTGTTCCCACGTTTCCAACATTTTTTGTCTGTCTGTGTGTGTGTGTGTGTGTGTGTGTCTGGAAGCAGGATTACACAAAAGCTACTGTGAGATTGTGATTGGGTTGGGTCTGAGATTGGGTCTGAATCAGTTCCGAAGTTGCACACTGTATGCCGAACTTAAGTGTCAGGTTTGGGTTAGCTATTAGGGGATTGGTCAACCCAGTGAGGGGAAAGGAGGCTTTAGACAGGAAGACGTGATTTCCAGAAATGTGGGAACAGAGACATGCTCCTTTGAAAGTTGCAAAAATGTTTAAATCACCTGGACAGATCCACTCTGGCTGTGGTTCATTACTGGTTCATTCAATGAGACTGTGTTACAATATGTGCTAATAGTGCCACAATAACACACTCATCATGATTAGCATCTCCCTTTAGCAGGTGATGGAATATACCACCATCTACAAAAATACACACATACACATTCATCTTCTGTAGGACTGAATGTGCCTGTTAACAGCTAAGATCTAATAAGCTCTTAATAATTTTTTATGCCAAAGGCTTAGTTTGAAAAATAACAAGTAGCGAAAGCATTTGGATAAATGTGCGACTGAGGTAAAGTTTATTTATTTATTTTTAGTACTATATTCATTTTTTCCCTTGGGGAAAATTCATCTTGCTGCTGTGTGAACGGTGCACAGTACATGGTTTTTGAGTGCAGGGGAAACCAGAAAACCGGAGAAACCCTGTGGGCTCTGTGCCAACCCTGGGATTCAAACCCAGAACCTTCCTGCTGTGAGGCGCGTGTGCGTACGGTACCACTGCACCACTGCCCAAACCCATGACGTGGTTTCTCTGAGGGGGTGAAAACACAATTTCCATCCTATCAACAACCATCTATGGTACAGAAATGATCTTGGTCTCAAAATAACTAGAATATTATGAAGTCATGCTGAAGCCATAATATGATTTCATATCCACAGTACATTCTTGATGATATCCCAGCAACCAAAGGGGCTACAGAACATGTCTTAGTCACAAAATAACTAGACAATTATTTGATGTCATCTGGTTGAAGTGACTCCAAATGACTCCAGATGTGGTTCATTCAAATTTAGGAATATTTCTGGGCATCTATCATTAACATTGGCCCACTTACACTTTTTTCTAGGTTTTTTTTTTTTTTTTGGTTTCAGAATTATGTGGAACACTTTGTAAATTTAGTTTAAAAAGGTACAAAATGAACACATTTTACTATTTCCTTTCGATATAATGAATTCTACCAATCCAATGGGACCAGGGACATTCTGCAGTCATCAGTGTTAATCTGATTTTTTTTCTCACTGAAAAAATGATTTTTCCACTGATTTTTTTCTCACTGAGCTCCAACGGAACTCCAAAGGAGTTCAGTGAGTTCTGGTAGTTTATGTAAAAGCATAAAAATAATTGAAAATAAAACACTGAACACTCCTGTCCTTCCTCAGCAGCCGCCAGTACGTTCCTTCTTCTGTTCTCTGAGGACATCTTGAAAGACTGAAACCTTCCCTCCAGTCATGTTACCAGACATAATAAAACACTGTGCAGTGAATAATAATTTGAATTTTTTTTCCACGAACAAGGTTCAACAAGCTTGTAAAAAACAGTTTTACAGGTGCGAAGTTTCCGCATCACACCTGTAATTAAGAGCAGTGTCCCACATCCTAATTGAGTGTAAATTATGGGATGTTGCGGAACAAGTTGATAAAAATGGAAACTTCCTAAGTGACTGTGCAGGCATTAATCTGTACTGGGAGGAAGGGAAATGTTAAGAAATCTGATCTATTAAACTTTAAAACCACATTTATATTTGAGGCATCTTGAGGATAATCACCATAAAAAAGCCCGGAGATATTTAAAAAGCAGAAAATATGCAACCTTTACACTGACTGAGAGGGCGCTGGCGAAGATCTCTGTTCAATTTGAGGCTAAATGTTAAAAAAACACAAACTGACAGACACGCCGGAGGTCAGAGCATCTCCAAACCAGACTGCAGAAATCTGAGACGCCTCGAGGGAAAGTACAGCAAGAGGTAAACATTTAGTGTAATGGTCCAAAAGGGAAAAGCAGAGTACAGTTACAGTTGTATTCTGGCAGATGATGCCTGTGAGCAAGAGTTGGTGTTGCATCACGCTGTTGTCTGTTTCTCTCTGGATGCAGGACAGAAAGAACTGGCATTTTAATTAGTTCAGGGGAGTTCTAGAAGAAAAGTTTACACTGCAGTTCAGCCACTAAGAGAGGTGGTAGTTTGGTTCCGATCCAGCCCGAGGTGGTTTTCAAGACTAAGAATAAAACTAAATTAAAATTTCTTGTCAAAATTAACACTTGTTTCTCATACCTAAAGTGAAATACCAGTGGGTCTAGTGTGAACCGGCTCAGTGGACTTTATTTCCCATCTCACATAATATATGTCACTAACACTAAAATGGACATTACTTCAACAAATTTAACCTGATTCTTAGAAAATAGAGCAGTGAAAGGGATGAAAATTATTCCAGGTCTGTTCACGTTGAACTGCTGAGACTCTCCAGCACTCCCAATAGTTTTATAAGTTCATTCATTAATTGTTCTACCTCTTAATCCCCTCGAGGGTGGGGGAGGGTGCAGGAGCCTATCCCAGCTGATTTACACCCTGGATGAGTGTAGTTCATCACAGGGTTGACATACAGACACAAACAACCATTCACACTCACATTCACACCTACGGGCAATTTAGACTGAATTAACCTAATCCCTAGTGCAAGTTTTCAGATCTTGGAGGAAGCCAGAGGACCCACCCAGAGAGAACCCACGCAGACAAGGGGGAGACGTGGGGAGAACATGCAAACCCCACAGAGAAAGGCCAGTGTTGCCGTGACGTTTTACAAGTTGCTAAGAAAATTATTTACAAGTTGCTATTTTTTTCACTTGTAGGGTCATATTTAAGTCCATTTAGGTCATGTCATGGTGGCTGAATTCAGCCAGGATCAAACAGAATGACCTGAAGTTTTCCCCTGACTATAATGTCCCAGGGGTCAAAAAAACTAGAAGGGGCAGGACTTAAGTGTTATCTTTTTTTTTTGAGTGGGCCAAGAGAAGAGCAGCAAAGTGTGTATTGTCAAATTCTGGTGTATTTTCAACTCATGCATCTTCACTTTTAGATGCAGGAAGATTGAAGCCTCGTCACTGAGCCACACATGCACATTTCAAGATCAGTGCACCAAATTTTCAGTTTCATATTGTTTGCAACATTATGAGATGGTTCTATCTGTGTGTGTCATGTGAGGTATAAAATTACACATTAAAACAATGAGATGGAAATGCATCTTGTGTTTGATCAGCATGGGTTATTATATTTTGCTGGATCTGGATCAAAAATGCGACTACAAGCTCATTTATTTATTTATGAAGAATAGGGTCACATATTTCACATATTTCCAATGTGCATGAAGAGATTTGCGTATTAAATGCTCCAAACAATCAGAAATAAAACTCCTCAAACTAGTTACACAACACTATAATCACAATAATTGGTGATTAATAACTGACAACTAATCGCTTAATCGTTGCAGCTATAAAGTACACTCAACAAAAATATAAACGCAACACTTTTGTTTTTGATCCCATTTTTCATGAGATGGACTCAAAGA
>JAQQAE010014061.1:0-12528 GCA_029823295.1 Pseudamia nigra | reverse complement strand
CGTTGGCTTCTTCCCACTCCTTTTGAACATTTTATTTTTGGCTTGTTTTTTGTTTTGTTTTGAATTCTTCTTCTTTTCTTTTTTTTAGAATGTTCAAATAAAGAAATATAGTAATATAGTAGTAAATTTGTTTGATGATCTGAAGCAAGTGTGACAAATATATGAAAAAGTAACAAATCAGGAAGGGGGCAACACTTTTTCACAGCACTGTATAATGTCAGAGGCGCTGTGTGTCATCAAGCAAACCAGGCGACTAGGTTAATGGGGGGGCCCACAGGGTTGATAAACTTTAAAAACAGCAGTAACAGTTACAAGAGAGTAGACGAGCCACGTATAGGGTATACAGGAAACTATATACTTTCATTACACTCAGTATATACATTTTTTAAGTAGTCATAGTGCAGGCCCCAGCACAAAAGATTAATCATTTGTATAGAATTATGTTAAATGGTTTTTGTCCTTGTCAAATGAAATGTAAATAATGTAATAAAGAATAAAGATGAATAGTTAAAACTTTCAATTTGAGGTGCTCTAGTGAATGGTGGTTCTGGGGGGGGGTCCTGTGAATTTTTGCCTCGGGCCTGAACAGATTCTAGAATTGCCACTCTATATTGCATAAATGTTGCCTTCACAAATGTGCAGGTCAACCATGCCATATGCAGTAATTCACCCCTATATCATCACAGATGCTGGCTTTGGAATTGAGTGCTGATAACAAGCCACATGTGGCTCCTCTCCTCTTTAGCCCAGAGCTCTCAGCATTAAGGATTTCCCAAAAGAATTTGAAATTTGGACTAGTCAAACCACAGGACATATGTCCATTTTGCCTCAGTCCATCTTACACTTATCCAGAGTGAGTTTTTAGCCTTGTCCGCTGTGTAGAGATGTCTTCAGATTCTGACTCTGACCGAATCTTTTAATGACACTGTATTATGAACTTTAGGACATGAAATCCATATTTCTTTACCATTTGATGCTGAAAAACATTATTCTTAAGTTTCTTGACAGCACATTCTTTGAATTGTTCACTATCTTTACTTCAGATAGACCCGGTCTCTCTGAGATGCTCTTTTTGTTCGTTGTTATTAAGCTGTGGCTTGTTAACCTAATAAATTGTAAGATGTTTGGCCAGGTGCATTTAATGCATTTTACAACTCTTTCAGACTTTTCTTGCCACTGACCCAACTATTTCAAAATGTACTGCTGACACCAAATTCAAAATGGCCATTAGTTAGTCCCTTGTCCTCTCAATAAAATCACAGTTTGCTTCATTTTGTAAATGCAGATGTTACCTAACTTGTTGCTTTACATAAATAATAACAGCTTTCCTGACGATTCTGTTCATTTTTCCTGATTTTCTTGCTCATTCAGTTTGTTTTAGATTTTTTCTTTTCACTTTCATGAGGCCATTAGGGAAATATATTGGGAACAAGTGATACTGGCCATAAGATACCGTATGTTTTCTACTTTTCTCTCACCAGGAGAGTGTTTATTGCGTTTCTTGTCCCAACATGCTCACATGCATTGCTGTGTCTGACACCAAATCTGTCGTGACTCACCCAAAGACTAGTTGAGTGACTATGCACATGGCAAATAACAACAAACACAGTGCCTGTATGTAATTTCCTGCAGAGACGGAAGAAGATCAGAGGTGAAGTGAGGACATCGAGAACTCAGTGATTCCTCCTTCACCACCACCGCCATCATCATCACCACTGGCATGTGTGGGCGTGCAGTGAACATTTATGTATGGAGATGGTGTGCATGTGGACAGCTGGTGTTTGTTTGTGTTTACATCGGAGAGCTGTTGAGTTGGAGAGGCGAAAATAGGGATGGCGGCTGAGCTGACTCCCTCTCTATCTTGGCTTTGTGTAAAGTCTTTCTTCTTTGCCATATTTTGCTTCAAAACATGAGACAGAAAATGACAATGAACTGACAACACGAAATCAAGCAGCAAGACAAAAATGATGTAAAAGATTAAATAAGAAAAATGTCAAAACGTAGAGGACAAGATATGAGAAAAACAAAGTAAAAGGCAAGATGAGATGGAAATGACAAAAAAAAATAAAAGATGCATTTAGATGAAAATTGTGATGATGTGAAAAAATAAAACATGAAAATGACTTAACAGTGTAGACCTAATAGATAGCAGTGCATATTCGCTCACTGTACAACTGGACTTGTACACGTACTGCAATTATATTTTATCAGACAATATATTGTTTATGTTATTTGTTAATATTACTATGGTCCTCTCTTATTTTAACACCTAGGTGGACAATGGATGGAAATGAGCCTTTGGCTAAAATCTGGCATGTTTACATTTCATGCTCAGTGTAAAGTTCATGTGCTGTGCCTTGCAAATAAATAGAATTGTAATTGAAATGTAACAAAATGAAAACAGTGAAACCCAAACAATGACAACGTAAAAGTTGAAACATGCTAAAACAAAGTAACAAGACAGAAATGGTACAAAAGTTGCAATAATACAGAACAATGTCAAAGATCAAACAGAGTAAAAGATGAGATGAAAATGAAGTAACAAAAACACCAACAACAAACATGAACATAAACTAAGAACACAACAAAAGAAAACAAAAGCAACATGAAAACCCAAAAATTTAACAAGATGTACACATAACAGAGGTGATTAAAAAAGCAACATGTAGATGATGTAACAAAACAAAAATGCTGTTAAATCAAAATGAAAATAGTGACAAGACAGAAATGGCATAAAAGATGAAACAAGACATAAGAAAAACAACATGTAGAACATGTCATTAGATAAAAAAGATTATGAAACATTTAAAAAACAAAAAAATAAAAGATTAATACACGAAAAGGCAAAGGGAAGTCAAAAAAATGAAACAAAAATTAACTAACAAAATGTAAAACACATAAATGGCACCACTCAAAATAAAACTGACTTGATGAACAACATGAAAACATATAAGTCATAACAAAACCAAAATAACACGAAAGATAAAGCAATGCAAAAACAAAAGACAAAGCAAGAGATGAGACAAAAATGAACAAAGACCTAATGCATGGTAAGATTATACCCCTGGTTCTCTGAGGAAAGAGACAAAAGACGACGCAAGAAAACTAAACAAGATGAAAGATTTAAGAAATGTAAAAAGGACATAACATGAAAACAATATAGAGCGGTGACAAGATGGAACAAAATGACAAATTCTGACAAAATGAAAATGATGTAAAACATGAAATGAACAGTTGATTTAGGGAGGCGAAAACAGCAATGGCCACAGAGCTGAACTTCCTTTTTTTCGGTCTCTTTCTGTGTTCTGTCTCCATTTGTTCTGTTTTCACCTCCATCTTGGCTTCATTTACTGCCATCCAGAGACAGACTGCTCCATTTTCAGACAGACAGAGGTTGCAGAACGTGACTTTGAGTCTCCCGGGGCAACTGTATTGTATCTGTGTAGATGAGAGGTGGACATGGATTCATCTTCACACTCATGACTTTACACACTGATCAGATGTCTGGTGCACATGACTAAGGATGACAATCATCTGTTATGTTGTTATGATGCTTTTTTTAAAAATTAGATTT
The DNA here is from genome assembly GCA_029823295.1 of Pseudamia nigra. Classification (NCBI taxonomy): domain Eukaryota; kingdom Metazoa; phylum Chordata; class Actinopteri; order Kurtiformes; family Apogonidae; genus Pseudamia; species Pseudamia nigra. Next base: position 8,954 of record JAQQAE010014061.1, on the reverse strand, counting down.
GGTTACATTTGTTGTGCCATTTTTTGTCTCTTACGGTCAGTTTGAGATCATTTTCTTTGTGTTTTTTTATGTAGAGATAATCAGTGATTATGATTGGCGCTATGCAAATAAAATTGAATCGAATAGTTTCTGTCTTATTAGGTTTGTTGCAAGTGATCTGCAGTAATGGATGGACCAAGGGACTGCACAAGACCCTCAAAGTACCACACAGTAACATGTGTGCATAAGATCTTGAATTATTTTGCATATTTTTGCATCAGGATCAATAGGCAACAGGTAATTCCATTTAAAAATAGTTGCACTTCTTTTTTCAATCCTTTCTAGGCCACTTTAACTGATAATACAGCATGTCTACAGGCATCATTACATGAAAGGTTTTTAAAGACATTTTAGTCTTTTTCTACCAGTTTTAATACAGAACTGAATATATCTACTGTAAAATTTGGGGTATCAGCCAATACTTTTTTCCTGCGGTTTGGACCCTGTGGCTTAAAAGGTGCTGCAGCCAATCTATGACTTGTTCCTGACTAATGGCATGAAGCGCTTCCCTACACGACACGCTGTGGGGCCCACACAGTGTGGGCTGCGCATGCGTCCGACACTCACCCAGAGGGTACCATTGTTAGACACACTGAGGGGGGAGGCTTGGCATCAATGAATCCATGCTGATAAGGCTGTTACAGGGTTCCCCCTTCTGTCTGGTGGTGGTGCATTCTGGGCAGGCGCCGTGTGCATGTGCAGCCCACAGCATGTTGCATAAGGAAGTGTTGTATGCTACGGTGTCTGGTTAAAACTACTGCAGCTACATGCAATTATGTCTTTATTGGCACACAAATAACGGCAGCATGAAGAACTGACTGAATGCAAAAAGATGACAAAATCTCTCAGAGGTATGAAAAGCAGATAGACAAACATGAAAACGCTGTTGAACACTGGGTGAACACACAGAGAGCAGACAACCGAGGTGTTTCCACCGTGCAGATCCAACTAAAAGCAAAAACAATCACCACCGAAAACAAGATAAAAGACTTTAGAGGTGGACCATGTTGGTGTCGAAGACAAGAGACGAAAGGGCCTCATGACTGTGTCAGCAACTGTCTCCCGACTACAAGGAAAAGTTACAAACTTCGGCAAATTCACTCATGGGACCAGACAACATCATAAATATGGACAAAGTACCTTTGACGTTTGACCTGCCTCTCACTAGGACTGTTAACAACAAAGGTGACTCGCCCATCACGCACGTCACTTGTGTTTTGAGCTGCACAGTATCCGGATGAAAGGACACCCCCAACCAGCCGTGCCACAGGTACTGTTCGGAAAAATAACTTTTATTTAATTCGAAGTTAAAAAATCGTTTGTGTAACATTTTTCTGTGTGAATATCCCACGTTACAACTTCAAAATTAGCAGCTTAGTCAGATGCGGCTTATGTATGGATAAAGTGCTTTCTTTCCTTAAATTTAGGGGGAGCGGCTTACATTCAGGTGCGTTTCATAGCCTGAATTTTATGGAATCCTTTTTACAATAAATAAATCCATGTGTAACTTTCAACAGGTTACTTTAGACTAAATGTGAAAGACAGTTAGTTTTGATTTAAGGACAAAATCTTAACAAAATACCTGAAAAAAATACAAACAAAAATTACCATAATAATCCACATATTCACAAAAAGGAATAAATCAAGAATGTGAACAAAAAAAAACCCCCAAAAAAATCCATCAAAATAAACCAACCAAAACAAAACAAAATTGACGAAGGAAAAATTTTTTCCAAAATGTGCAAAAAAACAAAAAACAAAAAAAAAAAAATCCACAACCTATAAAACCGTATGCACATTAGAGGCAGTTAGAGCTTTACAACTCACAAATGTGAACATTAGATCAATTATCAATGCCAATGAAGACCTGACACATTCAAATTTAAGTCCTAATGACTTTTAAGGCCTGGTTTTTATAAAATTGAATTTAAGATGTTTTAGGACCTGTTATGGGCCATGGAACAATACTTGTGCATACCCTGGTATTTTCTGAGATGGTTATGCTGCAAAAATGTTACATTGTTGAAATGCAAAATAGGATCCATACAGACAAGATGCACAAAACTATCGATCCGCACACAAAATGCGGAATACATGAATGTAATAGTAATATATCATTTGACATACTCAATATTCACACATCATACAGAATAGGTTGACATACAATATTTATTTAGGTTCACAAAAATGATAAGTTAATTATCAGGTAGTCCACAAATATTGTGGGAATGGTCTCATACAGTCACACAAGGGGGAGAACATATATGAGAAACCATTTAGGAACAGGCCCACCAAGAAATGCTCAGATTTAACCAAATAAAGTATGGAGCATGGAAAACGATGAACTGAAACATTAGTTTAATCTAAAATAAAAAAGGAAGTTGGTTATTTATTTATTATTATATCCATAATTTCGCTAATCATCTTTTTGTCCTTTTAAAAAAAGATCCTCCTCTATTCAAAATATTTCATTTTCTTCCCCCTCTCTTCTCATATCAGATGAAAAATAACCCAAACTGGAGAGACTAAAAAAGGGGGGCAGACCCTGCATTCAAAATATTGCCATTACATCAGGGTCGTCCCTGAAGCGTCCCTCTCCACAGTGTCAGCGGACCATGGACCGGTCAAAACTAGACACTGAAATGTTGTAGAACCCCCTCTATATTATAGTCTGTGAGGGTGTGGAGATTTCTTAAAGTAGTCGGTAGTGTCCCAAAATAGCCAGGGGTGGGCTCTCCAAAGCTGCCCACTCCCAAATTCTACCTCTTACAAGTAACTTTGTCCAATATTGTTACATTTTTTTTCTTTTTTTTTTCCTTTTTTTTTTTTTTTTTAAACAGACACCATGATAATATTCTGACTCTTTCACGTGCAGAGACACACTCATCTATTGCATTTTTATTGAGGGGAGATGCCCTTCCTGATGTCTCCCATGGGACTTTACTGAGGAAAACACACTGTACGGTCAGTAGCGAGAGAAATATTTTTGACCACTGAAATTCAATCAATCAATTATACCTATGATTTTTGTCAATTTAACAGAAAACATACGTTGTTTGTAAGAAAACTGATGAAACACAGACTGAAAATCAGACAAACTGCTCAAACAGAAGTGGAATTATAATCATTATTTTCAGCAAATCTATCTGAAGAGTCTGTGCACCATCAGCTAGAGCAGAAATTAAGTAATTGTCATTTTATGCTTCATTACTTGTTGTCTGAACAAGAGGTGAAATGTGTTGAGGTGGTGTCTTCAGTACTGGTGAAATACATCACTGAGTTGTTGACCACAGAATTAAATTAACTATCTTTATGACAATGATTAGAGATGCACCAATTGTGGAATTCTGGGTTGATACTGTTGTTAAAAATAATCATTTAGCCAATGTCAATGCCGATCTGATTTTTGTAGGAGGTAAACAAAATAAATCTGACTTGTGTAAAATACTGTGTGGAAAGTTTTAGTCTTAAGAGTTTCATCACAATATCTTCGAAAAGCAACAAATTCATTCATAAAAAATATATGAAACAACTATGAAAACAGGATAAAAGAAGGTATCAGTAACTGCTATGGGTGTTATTCGATCTTATTTGCCAATGTTTGCCCATATTGGCCAATACTGATGTCTGCCTAATGATACCTCTGTTAGACTCAACCTGTGGAGAACAAAAACTGGGCACTAATCTGGGATACCTATCAGTCCCTAATGTGAAATTCTTGACTTGTGAATAAATCTTGTAAACAGACAAACATGATGGCACAATTCAAGTCGATAAAGTCATTTTTCATGCTACTGACCTTCATTCATATTTTTGTGAAGTAAAGCCCCATGGGCCACAGTGTAAGCGGCAGGACTTCTCCTTTTGATTGACTTTGGGAATATGACCCACTGCCCCAACCAACTCCACCCCCTCCCCTTTAACAAGTCTCGAGATCATGTATGTTTCCTACAAAAGATGTAACACTTTATGAACACATCATGCAAAGTGGCAATTCTGTTTACAAAGAGTCAAAGATGGAGTAGTTGTGTTTTTTTTAATGTATATAGCCATTTTAGCTGCTTTTGATTCACTCTCGCCTCAAAAGAAGTCCCACCCTTGAATATTTGAAGCCACCTCCCTTTGCCTTTCAACAGAACAATTAGCAATATAAACAATATTATATTAAACCTTGATTTCTCATTATGCTCATAATACCCAAATATCCAGAAAAAAGTGTAAAGTGGACAGCTGAAATCTGAGTCCAGGTTTAAAACAGACAGCCTAACATTGAAGGAAAAGCCATTGCAGCAAGGATCAAGTGAGCACATGCCAGAGTGGCTGCTGCCTTTAAGAAACAAAAAACCTTTAAAAACATGTCCTGTGTCGTCGACGGCAACGGTTGGTTTTAAGAATCCCTGATTGGCTGAAAGAAGTCAGGTGACCACCAGGTGAGGTAAGAAAAGTCCCACCTTGACGATGGGGATGACAGTATGGTGTTTCCTTTAAACGCTAACATGTGTGTACTGTGTGTGTTTGTGTGTGCTGTGTATATATATTTCTATATGTGTGTGTATACATTTTTCATTATAAACTGACAACCCGCTCACATGCTTAACACACTCACACTCAAGTGTGTGATGATTTGAGTCAAATCTAAAACACTGCATTGCAAGTTGCCTTTCTCCTCATGCAGCACAGACAGTTGCAGAAAACACAGAAACACCAGTGGCGAAAAACACCGGCTGAAAAGATGGAAAAAAAAAACCTAAACCAAAAAAAAGAAAGAAAGAAAATTAAGTTTGCTGCCTTGAATGTTCTTGAACATCACATATCCATCGTAATCCTTGGGCGTGACAATTTTTTAAAATTTGTCATTTTTTAGTTCATATAATATTTCTCTTATCTATGCATTTACTTAGGAAAAAAACTAACAAAGGTTTCAGTTGCTCTCTTATTACTATGTGTGTGCGTATCTTTTTTTTCTATTTTTGTATTTGACATTTGCATTGGTTTTCTCCTCTTCTTCTTCTTTAATGTCCACAATGAGTTTTTCTTGGTTTGCGTAGTTTCTGTCTCTTTTCGTTCGTTGCACTCCATCAGTTTTGGGGAAAAAAACTGAAGCCCGTTTCTACCCACAATCACCTCACCTTCCCTGCATTCATCGCCCCTGTTGGCCCTCCCTCTTCAAACTGTTGAAAGGGTGAGGGTGGGTGGGGCTTTTCAGTCCCGCATGGCCGTTCATCTCTCAGCCTCCATTGCTACGCTAGCCTTCTGCTCAGCGCCTGCGTGAGGGTGGTTTACGCCCGTGGGCCAGGCGGGGCAGGGCTGTGTGGGGGGCTGCCCCTGAGTCCAAAGTCCCTGTGAGGGCTGCGGCACGTTGGGTACACTGGGTGCCATCCCCCAGCCGCCGACCTGATGGGGCGGAGGTGAGGTGGCCATGGAGGCGGCCATTGGACTGCTGCCGCTGCCACTGTTGAAGCTCTCAGACGCCTTCAGCCGGGAGAACATGGTCAGCGCATCCGGGAAGTTGGGAGGCGTCGCTGGTGTGTTGGCAGGGGTACACATCTGGAAATGAAGATGACATATTAGGATGGTTTAGATGGTTCAGCATAAGAACTAAAATGTGTTTGACAAGGCTGCAAATAAAAAAACATGTTTCCCAGCGTGTGTTCCACAAATGCAACACAGAATGAAAATTAAAAATCAAAACACAAGATGAGGCCATTATAAATAATAAATAACAGGACACACTTTTTTTAATGAAACATGGCATGGATAAAGCAACAGTGTGTTAAGTATCAGATGCACATATATTTGATGTTTTAAGACCCATTTGAGATCATTTCTAACCAGATTTAAAAGGTCTCAAATGGTAAACATCCATCTTTAGTGAGTTTTGATGATTACAGTAGGTATATAAACCCTGTGATGTAAAAAAAAAAAAAAAACCTGTGAAGATGTGAACTTCCTCGGTGCCATCAGTCCTGATAAATCATCACAAGATGGAACAAAGGAAAAACAATCCAATTTGGATTTTTGCAGTTTGTGACATCACAAGTTATATTGATTCATAGGTCAGATAAAACACACAAAAAGCACTAATCTTGCCCTATGAGCCAGTAGAATTCTGACTACAATTCTACTTAGTTTGTGCCATTTCTTCATAATAGTGTTGAAAATAAATAAAACCTGCTGAAGGAGAAGGTGTACTAACTTTTGACTGGTAGTGTGTATCAATCGAAATCCTGAAAATATGTCAGCCCTGATCACACTGTGTTGCCTAAACAGGAAACCTGAATGACCTGAAGTCACAGTGTTCTATTTTATAACTGAAGGGACTATTAGGGGAATCCCAGCATCATTTACTTCCCAGAGGGTCTTGATGATGATGATATTACAGCTCTTTGTTTACACTCACTTCCTGTTTTAGCTATATATGGTGTTAGATCCGACATCGTCGAGTAGATAAACTTGATTCTCAGGAGAAGCTAGTCACACAGAGAATATCCCTCGCATACAGTCTCCTCGGTTTCATCAGATACCCCTGAGCTTTGACCTGCTCTGACCTTCCTTAGTGCCAGCATTATTTTTGTTCTGCTGCTGGGAGATCTTTTAGTGGCCCTCCCTAAGCGCACACAGACACCAGTGTGCTCAAAACAACAGTGAAACCCGACCATGTTACAGACAAGAACCAAACAAGCCATGTGAACAACACACTGTGCTGTTCAGAAATAGAAAGTCTTCACCTATCCTCCTCGTAAAACGGCTTCTGACACACTGCTCCGTGTCCTGCTTCCTCCTCCATGTCCCCGTACATTTGTGACCAGGAAAACAACAACCTACTGTATTCCAGAGGGAAGCAGAGGTGGGGCTGTGTTTAGGCAGGAGGCCTGTCGTCTAAAAATAAGAACCTGGGCTGAGAGGCGAACGGGGCAGGCACCCATATGACAATGTCTCTTTAAATCACCAAACCTCGACAGCAAAAGAATAAAGCAAATCCTGCTACATAAAGTGGATCAAAGTTTCATTGAATTCAGTTTCCTCACATTTTGATCCAAGCATGTTTATAGTGGTAAAGTAGTAGATCACACTTTTCCATGCAGTGTTCTGTTAAAGGTGCCATACTGTGAGAATCCATTTTTCTGTGGTTTTGAGGTTTATTTAAACTCTCTAGTGTAAAACACAAGCTGTAGAAAAATTTCACTTGCTCAGTACTGGTAGTCCTAAGGATGCAACACAACAAGATGGACAACAGAAGAAAAACTATTTGTTTTAGATTTTTGTGATGTGTGACATCAGAAGTCATAACAAATGATAGTCAAGCTACAGATCATTAGTCCTGCCCATATGAGGCTGTTGAATTCTAAATCTGAGAATTTAGAATTTAAATTTTAAAATATTAATTAGTGATGAGCAACAGCTAAAATTTGTAACAATATTTTTCAGGGTATGACACCTCACAGTAAATTCAGAGGGTGTGTGATTTAAAATGAGGCCCTCAGAAAAAACAATTTAAAAAAATCATAGAGCATTTTATTTTATCACCCTTACAAAATATTTATTAGACAGATATAGTATATGTTGTACTGGTATAAATGTATGCATTCAAGCACATTTAAAGTCATATTTTTGCCCTCATAGTAAGGCAATGTAACAGCATTTCCCCAGAACTGTTATATTACGGGGACTTTTCAGGCATGAATCAGCTATGGGAATGGCAGCTACAATCTTGCATAAACATTGGACAAAAATGTCAACATGCTGAGGAGGACAAAGTTGGAAAACAACAGTCTCATTGCTGACAGCTTGACCTGAGGCTGACCTGTGCTACCTAGTCTCCTCTTGGCTTCGTCACCCAGGATTGCTCAGACATGCAGTCTTCAGAAAAAGCAAAGGTGGCAGGAACATCAGTCCTCCCTTGGGGGTGTAACTGGACCACCTTGCCCCCTAAAAGTGCTGCGGCTTGCAGGTTCATGCTGCAGATTGGCGATATGGAGGCCAGCGTGGGCCTGGTCAGAGCAAGCCAGAGGTTCTCAGTGTGGCATGCTGTTATGAAAGGTGAGTGTGTTCACTGTGCGCTCTAACAGGAAACGCTGGCTCATGTCTCTAAGGCTGTTTCCTGCAGTAAAGAGACACCCTGGAAAGCTGAAGTGACCTCGCTGATCTTTCCTGTTCTCAGTGAGCTGGAGCCATTAGGCAGTTTGGATTTATTAAACCTTGTGACAGATTAGACTATGTGTGGTACTCAGGTAGCCAAAAACAATCAGTGTCTTCTGCCCTCTTTGACCTTTGCATCCATCTTACCTTTACACACATATTAGTGATGTTTGTGCTTTTCTGACCATGTATTGTGTGTTTCTATCTATAAACTGCAAATGTGTACTAAATATGTGCACAGTCAACATAGTGCTCCCAGAAAATTTGGGACATCTTTTCAAATGTAATAAAAACTGAAATCTTTGATTCATTCATTTGTTTGAACCTGTATTTAAAAGGTTACAAGATTTGAAAGGAGACATAAAAAATTAGCTGTCATGTCTTCTCTGCAATGTAACACAGGTCTGTGGCCTCTTAAAGTAACAATAAAGTTTCAAAATTCTCACTCATATGAGGAAAAACACTAAAGTAACTGGACCTCAGTTAAGCCATCTGGATTTGTGGCTATTTGTGATGTCACAAATAAGCAATTACTTTCAACTGAACAATGGCCTCAGAGGCAGGCAGTCACGTTCACAAGGTGAACAATGCCCCAATTATGACATCATCATGTTGCTATGGTGCTGCCATGGGCCCAAAACATCACATAATCAACCACAGGTGTTTCTGTGGAACTGCCGCGACGCTCTGACTTTTCTCTTTTCAGGTCCTCATAGATTGCACGAGCCTTCTCACAAATGATGGCTTGGGTGACCGTATCGCCAGCCATTTCCTTC
>JAQQAE010014060.1:0-12529 GCA_029823295.1 Pseudamia nigra | reverse complement strand
AATTATCTGAAACGGAATGCATGAAATTAGTTCTAAAAATGATTTAGAATGTATTCTTACCTGGGCTTATGACTTGGTAGTGTGTCAGTGGACACTGCCTACGTCCATAGCTGTAAACAACTCCAGGCATCAGAGCTACTGGCTCTAACAGAGGCAGAGGCTGCTAACACAGGTGGCTAATGGCTAGCCATGTCATGGCAGCGGCGTGTCTAAGCCGTGTCGACACGGTGCTGCCCGTGCCAGGTTAACACTGCCCAGGCCCTGTCGACATGGCTAACAGCCATTAGCCATCTGTGTTAGCAGCCCAGACCTGCCCAGGCCGTGTCGACACAGCTAACAATAGTTAGCCGCCTGTGTTAGCAGCCTTTGCCTGTGTTAAGAGCCAGCTGCTCCAGTGTCTGGAGTTGTTTCAGTTACGGACGTGTGCAGTGTCCACGGACACACTACCAAGTCATAAACCAAGGTAAGAATACATTCTAAATCACTTTCAGAACTAATTTCATGCATTCCGTTTCAGATAAATAACATAACTTCCTTTTCAAATAATAATAATGAATGAATGTGCAGGTAGGGGGGTGTAATACATACTTTATATGGGAGTTTGTCGTGGGTCCAGAACAGATTAATTGGTTTTACATGTATTCCCTTGAAAAAGTTGCTTCAGATAACAAATGATTTGGACACAGAGCGTGATGCCGGAATGGATTAAATTCATTACCCAGGGCACCACTGTGCATAATATTTAGTTGCAAATCCTTCACTTGCAACAACTACATGAAGCTTGCAACCCATCAACATCACCAAACTTTTGCATTCTTGTTTTGTGATGCTTTTCCAGGCTTTCACCACAGTCCCTTTCAGTTGTTGTTTGTTTTGGGGGGTTTCTCCCTTCAGTCTCCTCTTTAGTATGTAAAGGAATTGGCTTTTTTGTTCCAATAGTTTCAGAAGGCACTGTATTTTGTTGGACGCAATTCTCCCCTGGTAGGGTCTCCCAAGGCTATTTGGTCCTAGGTGACAGGCCAGATGAAGAGTGATTCAAAAGACCCTTATGAAGAAAAAAATCTCCAGCCAGAGTACCCTGTCAGGTATGGGGAGACCGTGCCCCACCCATAGAGCCAGGCCTGGGGTAGGGGTGCACCGGCAGGCCACTAGTGGTCTGACCTCCAGCTATGGGGTCTTGTTGGGTACAACCTGAAAAGGGAACATGGCTCCACCTTAAGAAGGGTCATAAGAGTCTGGTGCTGTGTGGTTTGGGTGGCAGCTGAAGGCAGGGGCTTGGGTGGTCCAATCCCTGGTTCAGAAAATTATCTCTTTAGGGGGGGGGGGGCTATGTCTCTCAGCTGGACTGGGAATGGCTGGGAGTCCCCCCAGAGGAGCTGAAGGTGGTGGTTAGGGAGAGGGAAGTCTGGGCTTGTCATCTTAGGCTGCTGCCCCCACAACTCTGAACTCTGATAAGCGGAAGATGATGGACGAATGGATGGATGCGCTCATTTAGTTTACTTTTCTTCATTTTTTGTTAAACTATTGGGAGAGTAAAGTCAACTACAGTAACTCACTGTGGTATGCTGACCTGTTGTGGTTTGGTTTTTCCTTTAATTTGCCTTGAAAATTTGACATCTCAGTTTCTTTGAAATGCAGCATAATGGAGAGACACTGGGGTGTCGGCACTTTGCCTGTGTATGGCATAGTAGTAAATCATTTTATCAGAGTACAATGATATAGTATAATACAGGGTGTTGTAAGGTTACTTTATATTCTGTTGGATTCAGATTCACATAATACAAGTTTTTAGTGAAAAACATGTGATGGTGTATGTTGGGAAAAATTTGTTCCATGTGCCCTTTTTCTAAAGTTGAGCACCTGCCCCTCTAAAGGTCTCTGCATGTCACTGACTGGCACCATACAAATACAACTGAACTGAACTGAATTAAATGTGCATTCATGTGTAAATTCTAGGTTACTAATATTGAGGAAAAACTACACCTGTGCTATCATGCATCTCAAACTGTTACAGCTCATCTATATCCTCATATAATGCAGAAACACAACAGATAGGCAAAGTGTGTGTGTTCTGCATCTGTGTATGTGTGTGTCCCTGCCAGGCCTGCACTAATAGTCTTAATGCTTCCTGAGGAGTTGCCCAGAGCTGCATTAGCCTCTGGATGGGCCATTGATTTGACGCAAAGAGCCTCAGCACTCCACCCTCCGCTACCCAACACACACACGGATGCAAAACACACACACTCCACCCATCCAGCCCCTTAAAGCTCTATATGGCCAAGGCTTCCTGTCTCACGCCCACAGGGTTATCTCCCCAATGCAATTAAGGTGCTTTAAAAGTGCATTTTCAGGAAGACGAAGCATGGGGGTAATGAGGGAGAGTGCTGGCTGGACAGCTCCTCCGCTGAGTGCAATGGGAAGCCCCCGCTACTCGCCAAGAGCCCGGCCAGACACAGAGATGGATGGACACACCCCGACTAAAAGGAGAGCGAAGGGGGAGGGAGGAAATGGATGCATTACTAGAGGCTGGAAATGAGTGTATGTCTGTAATATTAGACGGGTGGGGTAGGGGGCTTAGAGTGCAATAATACTTAAAGGAAAATAGGTTTTACTATCATCTTTTTTTTCTGCTAGAGTAGACACGCCTTGATCATTGTTGATGTGACGATCAATATACAATTCAAAGTTGATTATATCATTCATCTAATAGGATTTTCTTCTTTTAAAGGAGTCCATCACATGTCATTTACCAGACCTTGTTAATTGGTCTTTTCTTTGCAGTGAAATGGCTTAATTGGTCCTTTCAGACAGTGTTGTTGGTAACAACTTAAAGGTTCATGCATTATAATCATAGTGCAAGCAAACAGACGCTTTTCAAAAGAATGGCTGAGGTTTTAATTGACGAATAAGTAAAAACTCAAACGAATGATTACTGTCATTGCCAATATGTCAATTAGTAACACAGTCATGCTTCAGATGTCAACAAAAGGTCAGGCCAGGCAAGAGGGCACATGCCACTGATGTGAGCCCATGGATCATCCCTACATTGCAGCTGCTCTAATGTTGGCCGAAGTCAACCTGCTGGCCTCACCCAGCGGACCAGATCTGGAACAGACAGGATACGGTGAGAAGAGTCCCTTGGCGAGTAATGGGCCAAGTGTCCACAGAAGCTCAGATGTCACTCCATGCCCTCCTCAGCATAGTCTCATTTGGCTCAAAGTCTGACCAGTGGTAGCCGAGGATGCAGCCAAGTGAAGGGGTCACAAAGGAGTTCCATCATCATGTCTGCCCCGTGTTGTGCATCCAGGCCTCACAAGAATATAGTAAGAAAGACCAAGGAGTGAAAGACTCACATACCAAGAGTAGTGCTTTGTTTATTCTATAGTGAACTCATCAGCCCTGGTTATTCACATCATCTTCACAACCAGTTACACTGCTGAAATAAGTGAATGAGTCCATGACCTTTGCATTTGTGCCACACAAAAGAAAGTTCATAGCATCATCAAGAAATCTTTGTCTTTGTCACTGCCTCTTAGCTTGGATTTAACCAGGAGGAAGTCAGAGGTGGAACCACATATGACCACATATCGTATTAAAGTGACATAGATACAGTACGAATTGAAAAAATTATGTTCAGTGAGATTTGAGCTGCTCACACAGCCATGAACCTGGGTGGAAATAGTATTTTCCAAAGTAGAAACACCCAATTTTTGGGTGCCTCATGGGTCACCTGGTAGGGTCGCACCCACATGGCTCAGGCCTAATCTCAGAGGCTCAGGCTCAAATCCGACCTGTGGCCATTTACTGCATGTTACTCCTCACTCTCTGCTGCCACCTTTCCTGTCTCTCTACACTGTGTCTGTTTAATAAAGGTAAAAATGCCCCCGCCTCCCAAAACACCCAACATTACTTTTTTCACCAGTTCTCATTTTCTCATTATATTTATGCAGAATTCATCAAACAAAAATTAATATTGCAGTCATAATTTGAGTTTTAGTATTATGGACATGTACAATGCATTTATAACACCATCCTTTGAGGTTAATTGATCGTCAAAGGTGTGTAATAATGAGCCACTCAAAATTGATTCATTTCTAGTGAAGAAAATAATCTCAGTTGTATTGAACATGCAGCAGAGAGTAGATTATGTATGTCATAATGTGGGTTTTCAGGTTGAAGTAAAGTGGTGCACCTGCTGCAGCTCCACAATGAGCCATTTCCCTGTCCAGATGATTTAGACACATTAGGGTTAATGGGCTAATTACTGTGGTTGCTCCAGCTTTCTCCCTGCATGTTATGCAATATCTGGGAGGATACACACAATTGGGTTTCAGCATCTGACACTGACAGAGAATGTCTGTCTTACTGCTTCCCTGCTGCCCTAAGCATGCTGCAGCCCATTGTGGAAAACACAACATAATGCGATGGGGCTGGGGAAAAAAATGAGAGCAATAAACTGTTTCAGTCTCAGGGTGAAGGTCTTCATCAGTCTGTGTCTCTGTGATTTAGCCTACAGTGAGGCATGAAACAACACCGTGCTCCATGATAAGAGGAAGACTAACAAGGCATCTTTTTAGAAGGATGCAGAAATTACACTTAGGTCCACCTGGCTAATATCGGGTTAGACCTCCTGGATATCATAAGATGGGTACACTATGGTCATAAAGGGATGGACATGGCCAGCAACAACACTCAGATACTCTAGCTTGTAAGAGTTTGTAGTAAGCAATGTGAATTGTAGCCTCAGTTTCTGGTTATTATCAAACAGGAGTGGTGTCCTCTTGCTGTAGTCCATCTCCTTTAAGGTTTGATATGTTGTGTTTTTAAAGATACCCTACTGCATCACTTAGTTGAAATGAATAGTTATTTGAGTTACTGTTGTGTTACAAGGAGGACCAACTAGCCTAGCTATGAGCTTGTTCTCTAAGGGATTGGTATTGTCCATATGAATGTTGAAGTCACCTAACAGCATTACATTAAGTGAGAGAGTGGAGAGATGAGTGGGGAGAGCAGCAAAATCATTAAAAAACTCAGTATGAGGATTGGGTGGGTGATTGGTAGCAGCCAGGATGGTGGGAATGGGACCAGGCAGTGTACATGCAAGACATTTAAATGCCTTTGATGCCAGGATAGAGACAGGCAGGACTTTCCACTTCTAGCGGTGAATTATCGCAAGACCCCAAGGCAGCCCTCCAGTAACTAACCTTCACCAGACCCTACGTGTTTGTACAGGACTTGAGTTATGTTCTATAGTGGCCCCGGGTGATGTGTTTTGACCCTATCCTCTCGAAGGATGGAGGTGTGTGTTTGCAAAACTCTCCACCACATGTCTGGTTCAAGATCCGGCATGCACACCCACGGAATCTGTCTGTCCAGCAGTCTGCCTACCTTCCTCTGATTAATCTTCTTCTCTCTCCTCTTCTCCCTCCTTCTCCCTCCTTCTTCCTTTCTCTCCCCATCCTCCTTGTCTCTCTCATCTCTCACCTCTCCAGTCCCCCCTGTCGCCTTTGACTTGCTCTCGGTGGTAATGTTGGGTTTTCTCTCTGTATAGTCATGAGGTCTCAGCCTCGAATTGTAAAGCACCTAGAGATAATCTGCAATTATGATTGGCGCTATACAAATAAAACTTGAATTCAATTAAATTGAATTAATCGGCCAACCTGTGCTAGGGTCGTTTGTTGTAGTCTGAGTTTTGTAAGGTGAATATATACAATAGTGTTAATGTGCTACTTAAAAGTTTGATCACCAGTCCGTATCAAAGGCTCAGTTCTTATTTCTGCCTGTCTCTGTCGGCATCTATCCTTCAGTCTTCCTCCACGTGGTCTGTCTCCCTGGATATTCTCGTGGGCCACTTTAACACCTCCCCCTCAAACAGCTGTCTCCACTTCACGCTGATGGCAGAAAATTTACATGCCCACATCCTCCGAATATATGTCAATCAATGACTCCCTAAGCTGAAAACCATGCCTATGGAAAGTTGATCGTAACAGTTGCCTTTCTATCAACTTGAACCAGCCTGACTATTGTCTTCTGACCCCTGGCATCAGTAAGAAATTTTTCCCAGATAACTGTTGCTCAGTGGCTATTTTGTTTTTTGCAGACTATTCTCTGCAAAAAACACCCTAGAGATAATATTTGTGAAGATCCTGGTAGACCAACTGATTGCGAAATACTCTTGTACACTTAAATTGTGTTATTTCCCCATTCTGATGCTCAGTTTCAACTTCAGCAAGTGGTCTTCACTATGTCTTCTTACAGTATGTTTACACAGGAAGTACTGATGCTTAATTCTGTTTTGCTGCTTAGATCTGTATTTATTCTAGTTTATTCTCTCAGAATTCACATATCAACTGTTTCAGGACCTCATTTACAGATGGACCAGGTCAGATTCCACGTGATTTGGGCTGAATAAAAGGATATGTGAGTCACATACTATGAGCAAAAAGATCATATTTATGCCACTTTTGCTTGCAGTGAACATGGCCTCTGTAGACCTGAATGCACTGAGTTGCTGCCATATTATTGGCAAGTTAGAAATTTGCCTTAATGTTACATTAAGAGGTGTACATAATGAAGCAGCTGACGAGTGTAGACTTTTAAAGTTGAACTTAATAGAAAGAAAAGGTCAAATAAAGGAAAGGTGAGAGCTATGAAAAAATGAGACAGACACAGCCATTGTCTCCAGGCTTAAATGAATCTTAAGGCTTTTTCAAGGAAAAAATGAAAAGAAAACTATCCATTTTCATAAATGAAGGCTGCAAAACTTTACAAAGGGTTAGAAAAATAAGCAACTGTAAGAAGAAAAGATGAAAAGACAGACTAGAGAGCAGGAAAAAGAAGAAAAAGAGCCACGGATAAGGAGGAGGAGGCGGTAGATCTAAAACACCATAAGCTAATAAAGTGGGAGTACTCTCCTCTCCTGGCGTGCCTCTGGTCCTGCTCTGCTGCTCTCAGTAAAACTGCTCTCTTTCTGCAATCAATAGCCTCATAATTTCACCCAAATAGCTGCCCCGGCTGCTGTGAAACAGCGACAAATCACAGGCACAGCATTGGTGGTGGCAGCAGCACTGCCGCAGCTCGGCTGGGCTCACAGCTTTGACAAGGAGCCAAATATTCTATTTATCTTCCTTCACATCACTGAATGCAAACTGTGAACAAGATTTGTGAGAAAGAAAGATAGAGAGAGCGTGAGAAAGGAGCTAGCGTGGTGGCACATATTTAGACAGGACTTACAGGCATGGAGGCAATGAGGCATTTTATACCAGCTGGCTTTGAAGCAAGCAATGGTGTTTTGATTGCATTGTTAAGGCTTTGTGTTAGGGCTAGGCATATCTCTACAGCGGGGAACAGCAGTGTCATAGTCTTTTTTGTCCTTTTGAAAAATGCCTTGGTGGAGTGTTTCTTCTGTTGTGATTCATACGTGCTTCGTTTGAGTTTCACAGCACTTCAGTGAAGTCTTCCACAGCAGTCTTGTAATAGCAGGGTTATTATAGTTGACAAAACTAAGACTAGGAGTCAAAGTAGTAGTGGAAACAAAAATATAAAATGACAGTATTAAAAGAAAAAAGTACATTGATCAATACAACAGGAGATAAAAGAGAACTCCAGAAAAAAACCCAGCTTTGAACCAGAGGGAAATGGTAAAACATAGTCCTCCAGCTGGAGTCAGAAAAATCAGGTGGTAGAACAACAAGCTGGAAGGGAAAGAAAAAAAGAAATGGAACACATTAAGCATTTCACAGCTTTTAAATGGCATCTACCGTGCAGCTGAAGACAAAGATACTCTAGTTTATTGTAGGGCTGCACAATGAACTCAGTACATTAACACTGAAGATATCCAAGCTGTGAAAGAACACATCTGGAATAATGTAGTAAACAAAAAATGTTAAACAACGTAGAACATGTTTTAGGTTGTAGACTGTTCAAATTAGTCACATTTAGCTTTGATGAGAACTTTGCATTCACGAGGTAGTCACTTAAAAAGGTTGTCAAATCACCAGTGTGCCTTTTCAAGAGTTAATTTGTGCCATTTCTTGTCTTCTTAATGTGCTTTACTCCATCGGTTGTGTTTTGCAGAGGATGAGTGGGTACAGTGTCAATAGTCCTCTTAGTGCTACTGCAAGTACTGTACAAATTCATATTATGGCAAGAACCAACTGGATGTCACAAGGCTCCTCCCAGGAAAAGAAAACCAAGAACTACCTCTGCTGCAGAGGATAAGTTTATCAGAATCACCAGTGCCAGATACAGGCAGTTTAAAGTACCTACTCAAGATAGTATTTGATGGTTTTGGTGACTGCACTTGGATACATACTAAGCTTTTGAGATTTTTCAGATTGACTGACTTTCATTGATAGACTGATGATAAACTGAATAACTGAGCCTTTCTGGCCATAATATGGATTTGTACAGTAGTTGTTCAGCACTAATAGGAATACTGATTATGTACCCACAATTCCTCTGCACAAGACAACTGATAGTCAAACTGATGTTTAATATATTATATCTGTAATTTATGATATACAATGTATACAACAATATATAGCATATGTAATATAAAGATAAAGATAAAGAAAAAACACAGAAGAAGAAATTGTTTCCAAAGTTTTCACTGGTAGTGTATAATGACAATAAATATACACTGTTGCCTTTGAAGTTGGAATAAAATATTTTTAATCTCTTCTCATGAAGTGATTGGTGACAATGTGATTTGTTCTTGATAAAGTGTACATTTTCTAAAAAACTTTATTGATCAATCGCTTCCTAAAGCGATTACTTGCATGTATAAATCGGAACAAAAAGAGGAATGTCTCTGAAAACAAATTATTCTAACTTCATGGGCAACATAATGACAATTTAAAGGTCCAGATTTAACAGGTTTTAAGGTGATTTAAAGTGCAAAAATGGAAAAAAACACAACCTGTTACATAATGATGGTTCAATGTAAAACATACAGGACAAAAGTCTTAACTTGTTTTTGTATATTTTGGAGTTTTTGTATTTTTCTGTTAGATTATGTGTTTCCCATACATTTCTAAATTAGCATTATGTGTATTTTTCCTTGGCAACCAAGCAAGTTGACAAAAATTACAACCACAAATCAAACTTTTATTGTTCCTCATAATAACTGCCATATGACTTTTTCACCAATCATGCAACTCTAGTTTAAACATTAGATATCATTTGTTAAAAGCAAACTCCAACTGATGAGGCATGTGGCCTTCTGTCAACTGAAATTGTAATGTCTTCTTGTGGACTGGGATATGGTCCAGTCAAAATAGACATTTTGACCTTTTACTTGATACTTAATACAGCCCAAAATAAAAACAAAAATTATATTTAAAGACAAATGACATTAAAACGATATTAAAAGACAAATAATCCTCTACATGGTCTTGTTATCCATGTCCAGCTGACTCCGAACTTTAATGGCACCAAAGAAGAATCAATTCTTAGACATTTTTCCCTGAGTAGTGCCTGTCAAATTTTTGTCCCAGCCCCTGGGAATACTTAGCCCATCTTAATAGCATCTAGATCATATTTAGGGCTGTTACAATGGCCATAACATGCAGCAGCAAACTGGCCAATATGTTGGTAGTGCCACTGGGGCTTTAAAGAGGAGATAAAGTGTTACTTTGGGGGTCATTATGGAGTACAAACCTGATGAAGCTGTTGGAACACAGACAACCTCCTCTTCACATAGATAACACACTATGGGGTTGCACATAAAGCTGTGCCCAGACCGGATGTTCAAATCAAACCAGGCAAATAAAAGAAACAAAACTGGGATGTGACTAGATGTGGTAAAAACCATAAAACTGACAGTTCTGATTCTAATTGACTGATACAAAATACTATTGACACACATGTGGCTGTATTAGACTACTATTTCTGCGCTGTACATTACTATTAAAATGTTTGATTTTGTCATGAGTTTTGATTTACTGGCAGAGCTGAGAATGGGTGAGTGGTGGACAGAGACGGACAGGACTAAATCAAACCGAAACAAGATAAGTTTAACCTAATGTTAGCCTTAATGGCAGTATCTTGGGAAAAACACTTCCATCTCTAAGCAGCTTTCCACTATGGGTCTGCAAAAGTTCATATCCTAGCTATTGTAAACTCAATATCTATGGTAAGGCTGAATTAACAGTCCTGTTTCAAAAAAAAAAAAAAAACAATTAATTAGATTAATGAGAACAGGGTAGTAACATGACTGGGTATGCAAAGAGCATCCCACAGAGGGTGAATCTTTCTGAATTTACGATTGTGATGGTTTTGCCTCATTTGCAGTCTGGAGAACTCTTTGTATGCTTGGGCTAAGGCTGAAAAACACTAATGGATAAGCATGATCTCCTATTAAAACAGACATGATTCTGTAGTGGACATCAATGGGCTCAGGAATACTTCCAAAAACCACTGTATGGAGACACAGTCCACCAGTGCATCCACAATTAACAGTTGAAACTCTACCATGCAAAGAAGAATCGTATATAAACCAGATCAAGAAATATAGCTGCCTTTTAAAGGCCTGTGCTCATTTAAGATGGACTGAGGTGAAGTGAAAAACTACCTCCGGTCCAAAGTTGAAACTCTTTTGTGTCATGGAGGCAGCATGCATCTGGCTAAAGAAGAGACAGTCCAACCTGTTATCAGCACTCAGTTCAAAAGACAGCATCTGTGATGGTATGGGGGCTTTAGTAAATATGGCAAAGGTGACCTGCACATTAGTGAAGGCAACATAATGCTGAAAAATAGCATAAATACGTTTTGGAGCAATAGATACTGTACACATAAATAGCACATACATGTATATGTATATATTTATATACATCTATGGCTACTGTTACTTTTACTGTTACTCTATACTTTTCTGCAAGTTGAACCTTAAGTTTTTTATTATTTTTATATTTAATGAGCTAAATGAATAAACTAATTTGTTGAATAGTCACTTGATGTACAACACTGGAAATGACGTGATGACCAGAGTCTTAATTATGCACCACTAGAATAGAAACTCTGTTGTGTGAGTAGATACAACCATATGTATTTGAAACATGATGTGTACTTATTTAACAAACTGACCATTTAAAGCTCTAGTTCCCCTCAAAATGATAAGTATCAAAAGCTTTATTTCCCATGTTCTGGTGAATTTTGAATTGAGTTTGGTAGGAGAACAAAAATGAACAGAATAATTTAAAAAGTGATCAAAATTAGCAAAAAGTGAACAAAATAAACAATCAAGTGAATTAAATGGAACAAACCTGAACAAAAAATGAACATGACAACTGAAAAATGTACAACAAAATGTGCAACAAAATAATCAAAAATAAACAAAAAAATAATAAAATAGACAAAAATGAATCAGGCCCAAATCCCACCATCTTGCCTCATCGCTCCATCTTTCTTTAGCCTTCATCTTCTCTGACTATGCATTCTGGACGCTATTGAATGCAAGGTTGTTTTTTATGTGGCGAAACATTCATAAATGCAGGCGGGTCTGCAAGGCAGCATTTTACACCTACACAGAGCTGTGACGGGCAGAAAGCCTATTACACAATAAGAGGTCTCTCCCTGGAGATGTCCACTAAACACAGAGTTAAATCTGAAATGTCCACTGTTAAGGGGAAGCCATGTTTCTGTCACAGCAGCAGATGAGGACAAACTGATTGAAAGCTACATATTTGTCAATTTACCTGATTTTGTTCATCATATTGTACAATGTTCTAGATCATTTTGATCACCTTTGGTCATTTTGTTGTGTATTTTACTACTTTTTGTTCATTTTAATTAGTTATTTTGGTTATTTTGTTAAATTGCTGGGCTTTTTTGTTAATTTCCCCCCCATTTTGTTGTATATATGTTGATCTTTTTCAATTTTGCTAGTTATTTTGTACATTTATATGTGTTTACTTCAATATTTTTCTTCACTTTCTTTGTGTATTTTCTTCATTTTTTAATTTATTTTGTTGATTATTTTGTTGATTTTTGTATATTTCGTTCCTCTTTTCTTCATGTATGTGATTATTTTGTTAATTTTTTAGCCTGTTTCTTAGTTTGTACATTTTTGTGAACTTACTTTGTTATTTTGTTAATTTGTTTGCACATCTGTTGAATCTTTAAAATTTTCCTCATTGAGCTCTGGCCAAAGGTAACTGAGTAGAAGCACATTTTTCCACCATAAATATTAACTGAGTAAGAGGAAAAAGTATTTTGTAAAACAACTACTCTCAGAAGTACATTTTTTGAAAAATACTACTCAGTTACATGTAACTGAGTGAATGTACTTGAGTGCTACCCACCTCTGAAAATTGGAACAAAAATTCTGCCAGGGGATGTAAATTTGTGAGCACAACTGCAAAATAGATATTTATGATAATCACTGATTCATGGTGCAGTTCTAATCCAGGTGGACGGATCAGAAGAGACACAGATGAGCAGAGAACAGCTCGGCGCTGGTGGAAAGTGATCTCCACCGCAGAGCCCTGAGCACATTGTACTGTCGTGATTAAAGCCTTCAGCATCCTCT
>JAQQAE010014059.1:0-12529 GCA_029823295.1 Pseudamia nigra | reverse complement strand
GGGGGCTTGGACACCAGGAAGAATAGCTGCAACTGGTTGTTGTAGCTAATGGGGATCCTTATAATGAACTAAACTAAGCTAATCTCACAATGGTGAAGTATCCCTCAATAATCTTCTGGATCCAGACGATGATCCAGATCACTCCCAGAATCTAATCGATTGGTGTTCACACATATTGAAATAGCAACAAAGAGAAAGCTCACCCTAGTTAGATTAAAATATGTGATCTGTATCTGGATGATGTAAATACTACTCATACCAGGTGTAAAAGGGCCCACCCTTTGTCGTTTAATCCCATGGGACTTCACATGCATATGTCAGAAAAAGGTAGCGTGAGAGTCAGAATTAAGATAAATCATTTTTTCATGCTGTTTATATTATGTCACCATTTATGCTTAGGATATTTGTGAATTTGAAAGGAAGCCAATGTTCAGCATAAAACTGTTGAAGTAAAACCTGTGAAAATACATAGTAATTATGAAGACTACAAACCAAAAGTTGCATATGAGATACAGTATGATCTTAACTTTGTCTACAAATTGCGCTGAGCTGTTGTACAGTCTCTGCCGGTCACCAGGAGTTAAGGTGAAAATCATAACAAGTAAAGTGTTTGAGTTTTGGTGGCGTACAAGTGCAGTCTACTGGCTGATTTCACACCAAACCAGCTGCAATTTTACAAACTTGATGACAAAGTACAACTTTCTTCATCTGTAGAAATATCTTTTAAATAAACACACATCATATGTCTCGATGATGCATAATTTACATATTCATCATTAATTTTTTTTTTCCCAAATTAGATCCCATGACCTGAAAGGGAGGGGGGGGGGCACAGCCTGTCTCTTCAGTGATCAGCAGGGTTGAGATCACGGTTGAGATCATTTTATTTTCATGCTTTTTTTTAGCTTATTCAAATAAGATTTGTGTCTTGCAAGAGTTTGTCACCGAGACAGAGACAGGCCTCAAACAAAGTCAGTTTTCTCCTGATTCATAAATCTGTGAAATGTCATTTTAATATCTGAGTGTTCAGAAGACATGTGGCTTGTGACAAATGGGTCCAATATGTACTTTGGTGACTTTGGGGCAAAAGAATTGGTTGAGATCTGTAAATCACAATTATTTCTCCCTGTGGAATGAATGCGACAAGATGAGCTGGCAGCAGTGACCCCCACTCCCAAGTAACATGGACTCTTCATCGGATTGTCTTGGTTTTTTTCAACTGTCCTTGGTCCGATTTAACCTCTTATGCCCCAGCGTCCTTTTTAGGCCTCTTTTAAAATTTTGATATTTGACAATTATTGGTTGGTGTGTGTAAATATGACTTACATGTGCTTTCTCCTGTTTAATTTGATGTGCAGCATGACTGTATTTTTATGGGATTCGTGTGGTGTTCCTATTGTTTTCTGTTTTTTGTTACAGAGCAATTGGGGGATTCTGGGGGTCCCACAATTCCACGACCCACATCTGATCATTAATAACCTCATTCAAGTCTCACACAACTGAATTAGCACTGGTTTGGTGTCGTGTTTCTTGCCATGTAATGAGCGTCACCCAGTATTGCTGAAGCTCTATTGCGGTGTGCGCCAACTCTTTTGAGAAATGTGTCATCTTCAGCTGACATTATCTAATGTCAGGACAACATTTGCAAAAGAAAGAATTCACATTGAACTGTCTGTACTAGTCCACAGTTTGACCAATGGATAGTTTTATCTGTGACCTGGTTTCTTTGCATATTAATCAGGCTTCCATCCTCTTCATCCTCCCAAGCAGAAGGATTTCACAGATAAGTCTGTTTATAGTACACTGATAATTGGCGCAATGTGTTTCACAGACCATCAGCCAAATAATTCACTCTAATTAGACGTGCCTGGTGTGAACAGAAAGCAGGAGAAGTGAACTTTGAGGGACTGTGAGTTATTGTAGAGGGATGAGAGACGGAGAGTAAAAGGTGTGGAAGAAGCCTCAGTGGTGTGTCTTGAAACGCTCACACCTTGACAGTAATTCAGAGAATGAAGGGGGAGTGAGGCGAGAAGCCAGGTGCTATTACGGCTACGTTTCATGATTTACCTTCATCTAAATAAAAAATATGGCAGCGTACCCTCTGTAAATAGAGATGCAGTGTCAGGCAGTGGGATGAATGTGACTGATTTTCCTCAAAAAACAGTTCATGCGTCAGAAGAGACCTTACCACAGGGTGAAATTGTTCAATAAAAGCTTGTAGAGATTTACACCTGACGCAACGCAGCTGCAGAAATGTGAACAATGTAATCTTTTTGTCTCTTGGGCTAGGAAATTATTTTGATGAATTCACTTGCTGGGATTGCAGATGATACAAGCACTGCCAACTTTTCTGAAACTCAAGTTAGTAAACTATAAGGCAGTTAATGTGTATTTGTGTGTCTGGGGCATAAAGGAAAAGAAAAGTAAAAGGTTTGGTCCTGCTTTCCTTTGCAAAAGCCTTGTTTTGGATCTGGCTAGCGTCTAGCTCTTCAACACCTACTGTATCACGTATGATGTATTTTATGTGTGTGCATTTGTGGTTATAAATGTCGTCATATTCACTCAATTGATTCAATAATGTACCACGCTAATTTTGGTCCAATTTATCAACAGTTCTCTCAGTTATTAAAACTAGTTGTACAAATGCATGTACAGTATGGTGGGTTGCCTTTATGATAATTCCCAACATGTAAGATTTTGTCGAATTTGACTATTGTGAGTAGTCCTGTGTCTTAAAAGAACTCACAATGCCTTTCTGCAACCAAATGACCACTCCTCTGTCAAACACACCCATCTCTATAAAAAGACATTGCAGCTTTTGGAGAAAAGTACATCTTTAAGAATGCCACAACTGGGGCAACCTGAAAGGGATCATGGCATTGGAATGGTAGGGGCAGGGCGGGCCACCAGACAAGTTACCAGAGCCGTAAACCACTTCATAATGGTGCACTTACAGTAGCAATATTTGTCCATCATTTGTCAACCACGTATAACAACCAGAAACAGATTCTGACCCACCACCACAGTAAAGGTTATTGGTAGAAATAGTAGACCAGTACATGCAAATACTTCAATTATGCTATTCCAGCAATGGGTGCATTTCCATCACCGCTATTACATGTATATTTTGAAAATGTGCTTTTGTACTTATTGATGGAAACACTGCTTAAAATATATTTAGCATTAAAAATGTTATCATTTAAAGAGGGCGAAAAATTCTGCTGTATCAAAAAAGTACATGCACATCAGTTGATGTAAACACGACGCAAATAACAAGTACAGAATGTTACTTGCACTGGTGGCAGTTAAGTTCATAAGCTAGGCTAAAAGCTAAACTAAGGCTACAGCACAATCCGTCCGTTTCCTTTGAGTAGCCATGAACACATCCACATAAACGCACAGTGATGCTACAGTAAAAAGCTGGATGATAAAATGTTTTCTATTTCTTTGTGTTTGTAATAATGGTAGACACATAACTTCAGACCAATGCCTCTTTAAATGATGCATCTGTTTGCTATGGTTAAGCACCTCCCAAGTTTCACAAAAGCTACTTGAAGGAAATTAACACATACACACATGTCCTTTATCAAACCCAGCTAATAGAATAGAATAAACTTATTTATCCCTTTATGGGAAATTCATATGATCAGCTCAATCAATTGGCATGAAAGATGTCTTCGGTCTTCTCAGTCTGCCATCAGTTGTGGTGTTGAACAGTCTGACTGATGGTGGTGGGGATAAAGGATTTCCTATAGTGTTCAGTTTTGCAGTGTAGTGATGTTAGTCATTCACTGCAGCTGCTCCTCTGTTGGAATGGAATGCTTTATTGGAATGGAATGGAATGGAATGCTTTATTTGCCATTTGTTTCCAACTGCAAGCAACACAGAAAAAATGAAATTACATATCTCCTACTGGGGAGGAGTATGCTGCAGCAACATGGGCCGTGCTGCAGGGAGTAAGTGGGGGAAGGTAACAGTGGCTTTGAAGAGGGAAAAAACCACAGTCCCCAAAACTAGGCTCCAGGTGGAGCACAATTATGGGTAGACAGAACAAAAACATTTAGCATAGAGTTGCATCATGACATTCGTTTAAAAAGCTTACAGAGGGCATTGGTAATGTGTGTGTTTAATCATCATGCATGTCCTTGGGTGAGTATATGTGATATAAGCCCACCAAGTCCTTGAGACCTGCCCCAGCCAAGGCGCCCAGCTGATCAATTCCATGGTGATTTAGGTTTAGAGAGCAATGCAGAAAATGCTCGAAAAAAGCAGACAGACGAGACAGGCTGGGGAAGCTTCGGGAGAGGAGAAATGCATCCGCCTTCTTCAAAAGCCAGAAGAGAGGAAAAAAACAAGTTGGGACAGAACAGGGTTAAGAAGATGGCCTGGGATGTCCATAATGTATGGTGGTTACATTTCTTGACATTTCAGGTACTTTTTCATTGCTTTGTAACTGATTAAGTTATGGTATTCATTAATAATAAGGTAAGGTAGTGAGGTAAGAAAATAAGACAAGGTAATAAGTCCACATAGAAAAATGGGTCTAGCCCAGTTTTGGCACAATGCACTTGTGTGCCTGAACCATGTGATGGTCAGTTGTTGGCCCAGATCTGGTTGCTAGAGGTGGCCCACACATGAGCCAGCACAAGGCCGCTGCAGACACACTGGTGGCCCTGTGCTGACCCAGAACAATTTCTTTGCTGGAACCAGATGTCAGCCTAACATATACAGTGGTACCCATCATACGAGAACATCAACATATGACTTTTTCGTAATACGAGTAAGACGTCAGGCAAAATTTTGTCCCATATCGCAAGCAAATCCTCAAGTTACGAGTAAAGTAGGTCCCGAAAGGAGCGCGCACTACCCACCCACCGCATGGAAACGTAGACATGAAACTGTTTGTTCCAGCATTTTACATTACTTGAGAGCTTCGTAGAGTTTTTCCTTACCTGTTGTCTCCCTCTTCCATAGCTCCCTGGATCCTGGCTTCAGCCTGTCTTCCTTCTATGGTCTTGACCTGCATTTCCCACAGGTCGTCCACTCCCTGTGGCTGTTCTGATCAGCCTCCTTCACTGTCTGCTCTGTCTGCTCCGTTCCATAGCTCCATATGGCTTCTGCATTCCGCCATCTCATTTCTGCTTGTGCCTGAATAAACGCTGTTAACTGCGACCTGAACAGCATCTCTGTCCCAAACACCTCTTCCCATAACAGAAACTTGCACTTTTCTTGTCTTCATTGTCTGACCCGGGCTGTGTTGCATCATCTCCACGCACATTACTTAATTTGCATTGTCACATCGACTTAAAGGAACAGGCAGGGTCTTGGAACAGATCAATTGGTTTTACATGTATTCCTATGGGATAGCTGGTCCCGCCTCACAGGTTTTTCATGTCACGGGTGTGACACCGGAACGGATTAAACTTGTATGATGGGGTACCACTGTACTTTAGTCAAGCCATGGGCAACATAGACTCAACCACAATGGCATGGCATGGACAGATCTCGGCCACATAAACCAAACCACAATCGGACAATATGAAGCATGCCATCATATAAACCATGCCATCATTGAAAGACCTGGTCCACATGCAGTTGACGTACCACTTACCATGCCAGCAGTGGGCCAGTAGTACTGGCTTGGTGCCAGATCTGGACCAGACCTGTCACCTACATGAAACAGTACAGTGGTACCTCGCATAAAGAGCTCTTCTGACAGCGAGAAATTCGGATGCTGAGCGTGACTCAGGAACGGATTAAACTCGTTATGCGAGGTACCACTGTATATGAGTGGTCAATGAAGTCAGTGTAGTGCTACGTTACTAAATCCCTTGAGTGTAGTTGCTGTGTGACATTTCCGTTGCAGGTGCAAACAAACTGTCAGTAATTATAGAACTTAAATCTGCAGACAGCAGCAAGAAATGTAGGTGCCATAACATCCTACTACATTTCTAACCGAAAATGAACCCATGTCGCTGTATTTTCATAACTATTTCAATGAATAAAAGAAATAACAGACTTTCACTTAAATCAATAAAAGAATAGGTGTTGAAAGAATGAACTGACTGAACTGAACTTTTCATTTTGATTTAATGTTGTGACAGCTTACACTAAAATGATGGAATGAACAAAATAATGAAAAAGAACAAAGAAAGGGAGAAAATAATTGTCTCAATAATGAACACAATAATTTTAAAAAGTTCACCAACCTTACAGCACATGTACATTCTGTTAAAAGCAATCGCTGACCTCCTGTGTTTTAACTTCACTAACTTACATTCTGCCATAGAGTAGCTACCTCCTTATCAGATTTTTTTCTTATGTAACAATATCACCTGGCCTGTGTCATCATTTTCTGATGTCTCTGGAGTTATATTGTCCTGCATGTTGAAATATGATGCTGTAGGTACCTCGCATGTTGAAAATAGACCAAACTATGTCGGTGTTTTTGTCAAATCCCGGGATACCAGGACATGCTGGAGGGACTATGTCTCTCAGCTGGCCCGGGAACGCCTTGGGGTCCCTGTGGAGGAATGGGAGGAGGTGGATGGGGAGATGGAAGTCTGGGAGTGTCTGCTCAGGCTGCTACCCCCACAACCCGGACCCAGATAAGCAGAAGATGATGGATGGATGGCACTGTTTTTGTCTTTGTTTCACCAGTAAAAAGGGGAGAAAAGAAAACTGACCACATATCAGCATGTGATGACTTGAGAGTGAGAAAACCAGAGCCAGGAGGAGCTACACAAGTCTAGTTTCCTCTTAAAATATCATCTGCTTTGCAAAATGACACCAAAAATATTGCCTACTGAAGCACTAAAGAGTACTAATGCATATATTGACTGATATCTAGAGCGCTGCTGTCTTTTTATACATGTTACCTTAGTACACTTTTCCGAGGTGACTTCTGGGCAGCAGGGTTCCAAACAGAGCAGGAAATCTGACATTAATACAGGACTGTAAGAGTCCCTCCTACTGAACTGTCCTTGAGCGTGACACCGAATCCCTACCAGCTCCAGGACTAATGGCCTGTATCAGAGTGCGACCTTTAACCTCCCTGCAGAGGGAAATACACGATTCAGAAATCCATGTTTTCAGGCTTTAGACTATCTATTTTTCCTCTGGCTTCATGATAAAATATCAGCTTTTGTCAAACTGTTGAAGAGAATGGGGAGCAATAATGGCAGAATTGTAAAGGATTAGTATGCATAACTTTTTTTTTTGTCCACACACATTAGCATTCATGGCTAAATTAATAATGACAGCCCTTAAGTGAAGCTGAAAAATAATCAACCTCCTTGTTGAAATAATAATTCTCAGTACCTGAATGATGACGTTAATATTACACAAGAAACACATTTACACGGATATAAAAGTAGGACAGCACAGAATTGTGAGCCTCTTCAAACTCCAATCTGTGTCACAGCTTGAATCTGTTTTCTTTTAGACCACTAGTCAAACATGAATTACGTTTCTTACTATGGAGCTGAGCGAAGGTTGAATTTGAAATATCACAAATCTTGCTGTAAACTTTGAGCAGTCCAGTAGCATTCAGTCGTGATCCAACAACTGTCACGGCTGAGATAGAGAGACGTCTCATCCAGCCTCACAAGCAAATTAATTTGTTGGTGTGGTCTCTGCTGTAATCAATGGCGCAAATGCCTTCAGCTAATTGATTAAAATGACATCTGTATTTTACAGCAATGTCATCCTCATAATTCTGCCAGCTGCACTGGTTGCACGTCCACCTGCATTTCCTTGGAGTTTAATATTGTTCACAGTCTGTTCCGATTAGACATAAGAAACTTGTTACATCCCCATTTCCAAAAAAGTTGAGTCACTGCGTTCAATGTGAATAAAAACAGAACGTGGTGATTTGCATGAAACATAAGTATGTACTGCAATTGAAAATAGTGCAAAGAAAATATGTCAAATGGTGAAAGTGACAAATTAATTTTTTTTTAAATGATGGGACCATTTTGAATCAACCAGCAACACATTTTAAACATGCTGACTCAGTGCATCAGGCACCAAGTTATTCATACAACTGAGTAATAAAAGAACATCCCAGAGAGGCTGAATCGTTCTGAAATAAAGATGGAGAGAGATTCACCACTCTGAAAAATAGCACTCACAAATAGTGCAACACCTTAAGAATATTTTTTTCTTGGCTTATACCTGTGAAGAATTCGGAGATGTCCTATCCTACTGTTACTCAAGGGACAAAGCTGAAAACTGCTACTGTATGAGTGTGATCTTAACTTCCTCAGACAGTATTGCATTAAAAACATGATTCTGTAGTGGCCATCCCTGCATGGGCTCAGAAACCCAACCAAATTCCATTGCCTATGAACATAGTTCATCATCACATCCACAAATGCAAGTTGAACCTCAACACCAACCAGATTCAGTCACACTGCTTCCTTCTCTGAGCCTGAGCTCATTTCGTGCTCATTTAACAGCCTGTACATTTGAGAATATTAATGCTGAACAGTATAAACAGACTTTGGAGCAACATATGCTGCCAAGTAAACAACATCTTTTTCATGGAAGACCTTGTTTATTTCAACAAGACAGTATCAAACTACATTCTGTACGTGTTTCAACAGTACGGTTCAGTATGGTTCCATAGCAGGAGTTCAGGTGCTAAACTGACCTGCATGCATTCCTGACTAGTCAGCGACTAAAAATGTTAACATTGTGAAAAGTGGTAATGTAACAGAATGGTAAACATGACCCTGACACAACTTTTTTTAAATGTGTTGGTGACATCAAATTCAAAACGATCATGCCATTTTCAAAAATAATTAAATTTCTCAGCTTGTTTATATTTTCGATGAACTGTGGGGTTTCAGTGTTTTGCAAATCATCACACTGCTCCTAATGACTTCTCACAAAGGGAGATGGAAATATTCTTTATATTTTAGCAGAAATGGCCTATTAGGAGACTCCACATACACAAACTAACATACGCTGATGTTCACATCCTAAAGGACAACTTAAAAATAAATGTGGCATTTCCAATTCCATTTTACTCTGTGCTCTTTATGCTGCACGTCTTTTTAGAACTGTGTGCTGATGTAATGAGCAAGTAGACCTTTAAATGTTATGCAGCTTATTCGAGCAAGGTTTTCTTATGTTCCTCACAATATACAACAAGCAGGGCCATTTTAAACTGCATGACCCTTGGGAACTTTTTAGCATCCAAATTCCTTTAAGGACATTGATGCCCTAAATAGATAAATACCATCCTAGACCATGAGAGAAAAAAACACTTCATCTCAGAAACAAATCTGAAATATTCATATCCATGACATAATCAGCAATGAGAATGGAATCTATACATCAAGAAAACCACTACATATTTGTGGTGCAACATTTTTCGTTTTGGTTTGGTCTTCACCAGGGTCACAGTCCAACCAAGTGTAACAAGGGAAATACTTTCCAAATTAAGAGTGTTACACTCATAGACATTTAAATGAAGTGGGTCGTGGACTCGCTTTAAATGTGTCATAGAGTAAGTGGTTATCACTCTATTGAAATGTGACAGGGTTGTTTGTTTTTGACTCAATGAAATGTAACCATAGCTACGCACTGATGTTGAAAATGGACTGAAAGTTGACATTCTCAAACAAAAGAGCAGGACCATGAAACCATCAGAAATTAAGTATCATTTACAACTGAAACAAGCAAAAGTTAAACCTTTTTTAAATATAGTCACACAGTTATGATGTTATTTATATTTATTTTTATGAAAATAAGCCGCTCCTGTTTGTGATTTTTTTTTACCAGTGGTGAGTAGTATCTGTTTACTCCTTTGCATGTACTTGAGTAGTTTTTTGTACTAGTACTCCTTTTGCAGAATACTTTTTACTCTTTCTCATTTACATTTGTGATGAAAAAAATGTGTTTCTACTTACTTCCATTTCATAGTCCACCCTGGACACTCCATGTTCCCACTGCTGCCATCAGGCAGACGATACAGGACGATCAGATCAAGAACAAACCAAAATCCACCCTCAATGCCATAAAGAACAACATCTAACACAATACATATATTTAAATGATGGGATTGTGCAATATGTGACAGAATAAGTGCCTGTGCGTGTTGTGTTTGTATTATTATTGTTATTATTATTATTATTATTACTGCACTGACTGATACTTTAATTTCATTGTACATGTTTCATGTTGTAATGACAATAAAAGTCTATTTTATTCTATTCTAAATTGTCAGGCGTGCCCAAACTTTTTCATACGACTGTACTCTGATCAGCATGGCAGTATAACAGCAGATTTCTTTGTAAAATTGTCATTCCAAGATGGACTTTGTTCAAGAATCATGACCAGATGGACAATTACCTACACACCCAACTTCAGTTTATTTCTTTTCACATAAGACTTTTTAAAAGCACAATCACTGTTAGCTTAGCCTCATTGTGGCATGAATAAACAATGTGCACTGATGATGTTAATTGTGCGTTGACTCCTGTCATGACCTTATTGTCTATCTGTTTTATGCTCATATTGACTGAATACATGTAAGTCACACAGTGTGATTCACAGTAAACTTATAATCCTGCTGTTTGTTGGAGACTTCAATCGTGTTGCTAACAAGGATGATGCCAACCATTTCCATTCCCCTCAAATCACGTTTGGCCTATTACAATTTGTACAAAAATAAAAAACAGGGCATGCTCATTTGAGACAACAAAGTTTGTTTAGATGCATTGACAGAAAACATGACAAAAGCCATCCTACAAAGAGGCCATCCCATTTGTGCATTTTCTCATATATCAATTGCAAAGTTTGATTTGATTACAGGGGCTCAATTGCAGATGCAGTCTCTCCTCAGAAGTAAATGTTTATTGATCAAGAAAGACTTGAGCATGTAAATTCTGATTTGTATGTGTGTGTTCTGCGACGCTGGTAGCTGCAGAGTAGAATCCATCACTATTGGCATGTGGAGCTGATTACTGGAGAGACTCTGAAAGTCTCATAGACCTATGATAAAGAACTCTGTCCCGGCCCCTTTACAACCACATCACTCAGGGTGTCTGCACAAAGGCAAAGGAACAGTGCATTACCAAAAAACAAAAAAAAAACAGAAAAGAAAGAAAAGAAAAACTCACGTTGCCGCCCTCCTTTTGGCACAATTGCTTTAACTTGGATCCATCCCAGCAGAGACACAGCCTCTACTGTTCTGGACCGCAGGAACACATTGAACTGAATGTTGCAGAATATTTCAATAGAATAACACACACTCAAACTCAATAAAAGCCCATACTGAAATCACATTAAAGTACAAGCGCTTAGAAATGTCACAAAACAGATGTAAAATTCATGGGGAGACTGAGCGGCGGAAACTGACTGGCATTTGATTCTCATTTTAAATGGTCTTAAGATTCAGTGGCAAAGGCAGTTTGTTCAAGGAAGTGGGCGGGGTGGTCCATTCTGATTCAAAACTGCATAGCAGGAAAAAAAAAATGTAAAAAAATGTGACAAACGATCTTGCCAGAAGTGGGTATGGAAATCAGAAAGGAGTTAGAATTTTGCAACTGCAGGCAGAAAAATGCAGTCTGACTAAACTCATGGATCACAGAGAAAGTACGTATAAGCTTAAAACACCTCAGCTGAAACATTCACCGTCATCCATGTCCATCCAGGCAACTAAAGAAGAGCTCACAATTCAAGCCACTGAACACTGGATGACCTCAAATATCGATGTTTAATTTCACATTTCCTCACTATGTCATTTGGTGGCAGCATTGAGTTTGTTTTACTTTTAGGCACAATTCTCATCTGTGGTTATAGGCCAGCAGGTCACACAGTTTACTCATCTGGGCCCACTATGATGGTTCCCTGCTATTCAACATTTATACATAACTGATACAATTCTTAAAATCCAGCGTTTAGTGTGTGCGTTTAAGACTTTAACAGCCAAATTTATTAACATCAGGGCAGAGTGAATGAACAGGGGTTGGATTGCTTTGAAACTGAAACTGGCAAGTGCATAGGTAATAAAGATCAAATCTGTAATACGGTGGCTTGCAAAAGTATTCATACCCCTTAGATGTCTTCACTTTTTATTGCAGTATAAAATGAATCATTGTCAATATAATTTGCCTGGCTTGACAATAATTTACAAAAAACAAATCTTTAATGTAGAGTGAGAACAGATTTCTACAAAGTAATGTGAGTTAATTAATTAGTTAATTACATCTGTCTGATACTACCTCCTCAGTAGGCCATAGCATAAAAGAGGGTCCTTGCAACCACTGACTAGCAAAATATGCAGCATCTCAGGACAGACGTCAAAGAACCTAAGCCTGTGTTGGAAAAATAGGTGACTCTGTCCCTTTCGGTAGAGTGGATCTGTGTTCTGAGACCAGTCCATTTTGTTGTCTAGATGTACTCCAAGTTACTTGTATTCAATTCAATTCAATCTTTATTTGTATTGCGCCAATCATAATCGCCGATTATCTCTAGGCGCTTCACAATTCGAGGCCGAAACCTCATGACTATACAGAGA
>JAQQAE010014058.1:0-12530 GCA_029823295.1 Pseudamia nigra | reverse complement strand
ATTATAAGGCGCAGTGTCATATTTGGACAAAATAGACGGCGTTTAGGTGCGCCTTATAGTGCGGAAAATACGGTAAACTGGGGTCTTAACCTCTAGTATTAACCTGTGGAGATATTACTTAGCTGAGTAAATTTGAAGCATTTGCCTGACTACTCACTACTCT
The DNA here is from genome assembly GCA_029823295.1 of Pseudamia nigra. Classification (NCBI taxonomy): domain Eukaryota; kingdom Metazoa; phylum Chordata; class Actinopteri; order Kurtiformes; family Apogonidae; genus Pseudamia; species Pseudamia nigra. Next base: position 12,367 of record JAQQAE010014058.1, on the reverse strand, counting down.
TATTTCCAACCTCTGCCCTGGTAACTCTGGTTACCACAACTGCCAGGAAAAATCCACACTATGGAACAGTGATGATACCAGCCCAGTTGGTTATGGTAGCTCCTTCCTCGGATCTGCTCTTGTTACGTGTCAGGTTCAATATTTAAAGGCCTGGAACGTAGGGCCCTAAGGAAATCAGTAGGTGGACTATGGCTAAGATATTTTTAGAACCTTAAATGTTATGCACACTTAAACCTAATGTTTAACATTCATAAACTTGATGTACCCTATGGGGAATAAATCAAGGAAAAGATAATATTACTCATTTTAAATTTTATTGTAGGGAATTTAGCAAAGCAAAGCACAGGCAGTAATTATTAATCAATATAACATGAAATATACCAGTTAATTCTTATTAATAAATGAAAACATAAATTTAATCTTAAAACTGTGATCTAAAACCTGCTTCTTAAACACCTCTACTTCTCACGTTGCACACCCCAGATGTTTCCACTTACGAACAGTTCAGCCCCTTAAATCCAGTTAGAAATGTCCCAATTATTGCCTAGCTCGTTGTTACGAAGGGAAAAATAAGAAGAATAAAAGTAATCCAATATACAAGAAGTCTTCAGTCCAGCCGAACCTTAGAGTCAGACCTTTAAAGCTGGGAATAGAAGGAAAAGGGGAAAATGGATACAATTCCCTGTTTCTTCTGTTCGGCCCAATAAGTGGAAACTGTCCAGTCCGAATCCTGGAAAATAGCTATTCGGTGGAAAGTATTCCAATTGATGTTCATAAGATCCGCATAGAGACTAAGAAAGTCTTTATGTCTTGGTCCAATGTTACCAGAACAACAGGTCTCTCTCTGTCTTCATCTTGTTAACTTAGAGTTGCTATTCTAATAATCCTCCAACCTTTTTGAGAGAGAAGATTTTACAACTCCTAAGCCAATCTACTGTGCCTTTTTCTGGTCTTGAAAAGGACAGTCTGGTTCATAAAGTCCATCTGCATGCTTCATCCGAAATACAGACAGAATACTCCCTGTCTATTATCACTCTTTTGGGCTTTTTATGAGAAGATTCTAGGCGTAACTTGGTTACAGACAATAATCTCATTCTATCGACGAGTTATTTCTAGACATGCCCATACTGGCTTAGGTGCTTCCTTTTTTAAGTTCCTGTTTCTACCAACTTTAACTACTTTTTGGGTGAGATTGCTATTTTTCAGCTCAAAACCTTTACTTCATAATTTTCCATTTCTCCTTTTCTGTAACCATCTGGTTTCCACATCACTAGTAGATCACTTAGAACTAACAGTTTCTAATCATTCTTAACATAAACTTAACTCTTTAAATGTCTAAAATAATTTAGTAAATCAGTTTTAATAATTCTGTTAGCACTTGGTTACGTATAATCACTGTTTTGTGCTGGATAACCTACTTCCCACTAATTATTGGTGCTATGTAAGGGGCCTGACCTCGACTTACCTTGGCACAAGAACATGATCAAAAATAAACAAAATTAATGAAATCAATCTGCAAAATGAACAAAAATGAGCAATAAATTGAACAAAACAAACAAAACAAAAGGAACAACAAAGAATACAGTAACGGCCAACGCTAAAACATGTCATATGTCATATAAAGAGTTAGAACATTATTTACAGCGGTAGACTTTTTTTTTTCTCTTTCTGTCCAAAAATGGCTCTTTAGATTGTAAAGTCTGCCGACCCCTGACCTAGACAGTGTCAACTTTATGTCAGGCATGTAGAAAAACAGACATTATGTGCAGTAAAGTAAATGTAACAGAAATGAATAAACACAATGATGGGGCACACTCATGCTGAGAGACCAGTTGCCCAGCCATCACCCCTGGGCTCTGCTGAAAACGAACCAAATTTAGAGGCAAAGAAATGATGTGGAAGAGGCAGATACAAAGTGAGAGTTAACACTTTAGTTGCCTTCTACCAGTGGAAACAGTTCCTGAAGAGTAAAGGAATGAAGTTTGATGATCAATTCTCATCTGACCTTCGATGTCTGTTGAAATTCCCCCACCCCCTTAATTGGTTGCTGCTTCAATATATTCATTGTAATTCTACAAATTTTCCCTTTAAGTAACTGAAAATATATGTTTTTATGTTTTCCCACCTTGAACTCCTACTGCCATTCCAAAGTAAATTATTTGTTTTCCTGGGCACATCAACAACAACCCTTGTAATTATTCCTCACTGGGGATGCTAGGACTCAACGTTGTAGAGTAGTATGATACTATTTGAAGCCTACTTCAAACACAGTGCCCCCAGCGAGTTCCGATAGCGCCAGTGTCTATTTTATTATTTGCTTTATCTCTTTGTTGCGTGAGAGTTTATTTGTTTACATGAGAGGGATTGGAGGTTTGGTGATCTGAGCAAATTGCAGCAGAAAGTACTTCACATGGGAATGACTGTAATTAGCATGCTCTTAAATGTGGAACACTCTCCTAATGTTTTTGTTTACATGGGGCAGCTGATCTGTGACTCTTTGCGGGGGCGGTACACAGGCAGGTTAAAATCACTTGTCATGCCAGAGATCATCATTATGAGCTTACAATTGGTCAGTGTTGAGGAACAATCAATGCAGCGCCAGGTAGACACTCTACAAACAGCCTATGCTGTGAGGTTTTGTGTGTAATTCTGTATTTATAGTTGTGTTTCCCGGAGTGGATAATTTGAAAATGTGAGTGTGTTATGTGTGTATGTCTCTATGTGGTCAGTTTGATGTTTTGGATATTTTTCCTTTTTTTATCCTGCTGAGGCACTGTCTTTTCCTAATCTCTGCATCTACACTGAAGCCTACAGCATGTTCCATGGCACTCATTAAAAGTCAATTAAGAATTTGCTGGTGAGCCCAGTTATTCAGTGAGTGATTATATTTCACTGGAGGATAATATCCAGGTAAATTAAGATTTCGATTTAATTCTGCCTTGGTTGTCGCTGCATCTCCATTTCACATCATAGAACAATTGAGATCTTATCATGGATTAAAGTGGGGGATATTACTCCTAATTTAAAATATTCACATCTACATTTGCACCCACAGTATCAGAATCTCCCATGATACGGCAGAAAATTTTTTAAAAAGGCTGAAACAATTAAGTGCCTTGCCCACAAAACTCCAAAGGCTCTGTGATACAATTCCTCACAGTGGCAGAGGAATTCAGGGCGGAAACACTGCCTTAAAGAGTTCTTGAGAAAGATGAAGAGAGGCAGCTAAAGAGAAGGAGACACGAAAGGAGCAAAGAAGAGACAGGAAGTTGGGAAACACTGAAAAGGGGGTGCCATGGTAGTCAGGTGACAGTGTAACAACGTTGTGCTTGTTTAAAGTGGAAATCTTCCCAGACTTCCTCCCGCTTGCCCTCTCTCACTGCCTCAACCCCCCCAGAACCCATTGCAAACGCTAAGCTCCAGTATCTGAAGTGGCAACACTTGAGATGGTGAAAGTGACAACATCTTAACATAAGCTGAAGGGCTAAAGTGAAAGTCAGTGCAAACCCCCAACCAACCTCTCCTTCCACCCACATACTTCACTCCCACTCTGTCATCCGTCTTAACCCCCCCCCCCACACACACACACCCCCACCAAAGAACACAGTCCCCATATTGTGGTACTGAGGTGTTTCCCAATCAAAATGTGTCTGCTAAACAATATTTAGAGGGATACTCATGACTCAGAAAGTGATAATGAAAGGTGAAGGTTTGAGTGGACAGACAGAATATTTCTCACTCTGTTTCTGTGTTTCACTGTCATCGTTTGTCCTTCTTTCCACCTAGAGACACAGGTGTCTCCAAACAGAACTGGAAGCATGTAATCCTCCAAAATCCAGCCTCTTCCGAGGAGTGTAAAACCAGGAATGTTCTGTGGGGGTCACTGGATTAGACAGAATTCATGGTGGTAGCTTGGCTTGAGAGTCGGAATTAGAGGAGTAGGGAAAAAAGAGAGGAGACTGAACTGGTTTTGTATTAAAATGAGCTTACCAGGTGGTCTCCCTCCCAAAAGTGGACACAGTGTGTCAAGTAATCTGAAAAGCCCCTGGGTGTTTGTTGCTCATTGGCCAGGGGCCTGGTAAAAAGAGACAGCAAGGGACTGAGAGAAAAAGAGAGAGAAAGAAGGGGGGTCTGGATAAGGAGGTGGCACTGATGTGACCATTGAGGCCTCAGTGAAATGTCTGTCAGGCTTGGTTTACCACAATCACAGCAGTGATTAGGCCTCTTTTGATGACAGGTTTAGTTTTCTGTCCATTGGCAAGAAAGTGAGAATGGACAAGAGGTGGGGTAGGGGAGTGGGGTTGGGTTGCATTGGGAGACTTTGGGGGTGGGCGTTTACACACTGGTGCAGGATAACGGGAGGGGTTGAGATGGAGGGAAAGGAGGGGGGTGTATATTAATGTCTTGCACCAGGGAGCTTCTACGTAATTTCCCAGCAGGTCGTGGGGTCAGGTTTGTATTTAGTTAGTGGTAATGATCTCGTTAGGGATCTGAATGGACCACCGTCTAAGCCCATTGAGGAAAGCGAGTGTGCCTTCCCATCCCCCACCTCTGCCTGCCTTGTGTGGGCTTACACAGCCCGTGAACTGTGATTAATGGACTTCCAGGGCTTAATAACTTGCAAAACAGTATTAAACAAGGGAGGCCCCAGGACAATCGGAGAGGCTACCCAGGCGGAGTAGGAGGTGGCTGTAAACAGTGCCCAGCAACAATTGCAATGCATGGAATTAACTGAGATGGGCCACTCACAATGCTACAGCTGGCTAGTGGCAGGGAGCCAGGCCTGGGAGAAAGCTTCACTGGTGCTTCCAGGTGGCCCAGACCAGACCAGGCCTTTTCAGTTTTGTAAGTGTTAAAAAATAGAAGGGGAGAAAGGCTACATTTGTGATGGGGAGACAGTGAGAGGAAGCCATTGACAAGAGACAAGAAAGAGATTAAAGAGCACAGGGAGTGATAAGCAGATAATGGAGGGATACATTCAATGGAACAAGTAATCCTTGACATGCAAGCACAAATATGAAGCCCTTTGTCTCTTGTGTCTAATTCAAGCCAGAATGTGTAAAGTGGCAAACAAGAATAGTGATCCACATAAACAAGTACACAGAGACAGATAAAACATACTCATCTGTCCAAGTGCACATGAACACACATTGCACGAGCAACTCTCACCCCTCACTACCCTTCCCACATCTCCTGGCTTCTTAAATTCTTTTTTTTTCCCACCCTTATGCCTTCTTGTCTGGAAACAAATGATCGCAGCATGGAGTCATGAGTACTGATGTGTTCAGACCACCCTCCACTCTGTCATAGAGCTTTTCTCTCAGGCACTGGTGTGCATTTTATGCCAGTATAATGTCTCTCAAATTTTTAAATATAAGCGCCGTGCAGGAAAAGCACTTTTTAATGGACATGAAAACTGCACTGGGTGGTTTGGTAGAGTGTTTCTGCTGAATGGGTGCACACTTTGTCTTGTCTTGACCTGAATCAGTGACAGTTAAAAATCACTGTTGAACTTTTAAATTGTATTCTATAGATATAATTCAAATATTTTGTTCACTTGATTTTTCTCCAAAATATTTCATGCAACAGTTTTTGTATTAATAGCAGAGAAAACACAAAACATAACATCAGTATAATTTACCTACTGCAGAAAATAGATACTGGCATGAAACAATAAAACTACACTGTGTGTGTTCAATTATAGGTAATTATGAAACAATTTGGAAAACATTTGGTTAAAACATGAACACATAGTTTCTCTCATCATGAGGCATGAGATAAATGATTTTTCTGAATTAAACAAACTATCTTCGCTTCTGTCAAAAATCATATTTTGTGTTTGTTATACAAGAAAAACCTTGATAATAAAATATTTAACAATTTCAACATAGGTCATATCAAAATTCAAAAGTGAATATACTACAATTTAAGCATTAAAACACTAAATAGACATTTTACAATGTCAAATTCTGCCTGGAATGATACATAAGAGGAAGAACAGTAATTCTATGTCAGAAAAAAGCAGTTAATATGTGCTAGTTGTTAGTGCTGTTTGACATCATCTCCAGTGGCTTTTCCCAACACTGAGTCATCACCAAATGAGTGACACAGGGGTCATCCTAATCTGCTTTTCTTGCAGATCAGAAACGAGTGGGACAAAAGCTCACTTTTCCTTTCACCCCAGTATGAAAGTCCAATATGTCCCCAAAATATTTGCCCAAACCCTTTACTTAATCGGTAGCTAAGCGGTTATTCACCACAACAGTCTGATGGTGCTTCCAGATTTCTAATGTGTCTGTGTTTGTGTCTGAATGTGTGTGTGCATAAGGTGAATGTGAAATGACAGCAGGAGTAAAAAACACTTGTAAACTACAAAATTTTTGAAAACAGCAGAAACATAATATTAATGTTTATTTCTTTAATATATATGTTACAGATGTGTGTGACAGCAAATTTACCATCATGTCATTTGTTATGTGTGTGTGAATATGTACTTTTATATTATCTCTTTATCTTCCTCTCTCTTTTCACAGTCATCATCTGGTCTCCCCCCTCTGCACTCACCCACTTTGCATCAGGGTGTGGGTGCAGTGGATGCAATGGGGGCCTTGGCCCTGACGAAGCCGAGGACGGATCCACTGCTGTGCTAAGCCTCTCTGCTCCCACCCCACCTAACCCGTCATGAATAATGGAACAGAAAAATACATTTATCTTTTAATAGCTCCAGCCCCCTGGCTGCGACCGCTCAGTCTGGCCCAAACCACCACAGTACAGGGCTGAGGTTTCTGAACACCCCCCTCCCCGTACCACCCAACCCGTGATTGTCTCTGCTCCTTTTGAAGTTGGGCGCTTCTTAGTGTCCTAGAGATGGGTAATCAGGCTTGATTTTGGAAGGGTCAGGCCATCTTTTGAAGGGGCGGTCATCCCCAAGTTCGACCATGGAGGGCTGCGTGCATGGTCTGTGCAAGAATTACTGTAATTTCATCAGACACATTTAGAGCCAACTACAGAATTTAACAGACTCAGAAAAAATAAAGGAAGAGAGGCTCTTGGTCATGAAACAAATATTATAGCTTATTTTGTAAGACGATTGTATAACACTAAATGCCAGCTGTGAGCTAACTCTGCAGGAGAAAAACTGTATTGTGTAGGTTTGATGCTGGAACTGGAATGCCTAAGCATAATAAAGTAACATGAAGTAAAGTAAAATAAAATTAAAACAATGCCTTATTTGTATTTTGCACAATTTTTACTTGTTATATTTTTACAAGAGTAACACAATAATGCAAAATAAAGAGAATTTCTCTTTTCATAACTGTTACTGATATTGTCAAATAAAGACACTGCCAATCTCTGCAGCAATATTTCTAATACTACAGGGTGTCATTTCAAATCAGTCGGACCCTTAATGCGCCTCATATCAGTGCACTATAATGTGGGAATAACACTGTATTTCTCTGTTTAACTAGGATCAGGAGGATTTCAGCCCAGCCTCATCGTCCTCATTGCTTACACGTGTATGTGTGGGCTCTGGGGACCGCGACTGAAGCTGGATACCTTAACCCTCTGTTTGTCTACGCTGATTTAAGGCTCAAACAACCCTCGCTGTGACACCTGCAGCAAAAGAAACAAGAGAGGAGCTGAATAAGCCTGCATAGAAGATTCAATAGTCATTTGGCGCTGAATTTGTTTCACTCGCTTTGTTAAGAGTACTTAATTTAAAACACATTTCTTTTTATGCCTAAATTGGTTATTTTAGCTTTAGTGTGTAGTGTTGAACAAGTCTGGTAATTTAATCATGCATGGTTTCACAATTCTGTTTTTAAGAGTCTCACAAACGCTATCCAAAATGTTTTCAAATGTTGTTTTAATGACACTGGATATTTTCATATAAATCACCTTTGCAGTACTATTGAACTGGAATTGCAATAGGATTCTTTAGCATAAATGATATGATTTTAAATTAAAAAGGGTTTCATTCTAACATCTTCCGTTATCATTTTGAAATAAAATGTTAAGTGACACTTCCAATTATAAGATGAAAGTGAATTAACACACTTTTTATATATTTTTTATGGCTGTTAATTTCAATTATAAAAAAATATACTGAGGATTGATGCTGCAACATTTATGTAAAGAAGAGCCAACATTCAAAGTACATTTTTGAGAGAAGCATAAAATATTTAATCAGATATTTTCTATCATGGACTTGTGATCAGATAATTTCATAAATGAAAAATACAGGGAAGAAAACACACTTGAGAAACACTGAAGCTAACATCACTTTTTCAGCCAACAATAACAAGTTCAAGCACACACTTCTTCTCTCGCCTCCTCGCCCTCTTCTGCATATATATATATATACAGTACACACACACACTCACACACACGCATACACACATAGACAGTGGAACCTAAATCTCTTTTCTCCATATCCACACACACAACCCATACAGCACCAAACGCCTCTTACCCACCACTCCCCTTCACCCAAAGCCTTCAAGCAGGGCTTGTGTAGTCATGCGTCAGTTGCCCATTAGGATGAGGCCTTGCTAGCCATGGCTAAAGCTGGGTCTTAGCCAGCAACTCCTCAGCTCCCTGCTCTGCTCTATGGAAGGCAGAGAAGCTGAAAGCACCATTTATCATCACTTGTGTGGGCAGCATCACCACGGCAACGCTCAGGCTGGCAAATGCCACTGCTGTGAATACTAATGAGGCTCTTGGCAGGCCTGTGTTGGCGTCAATGGGGCCAGGGTTGTACTCTACGTGTGTGTGTTTGTGTGTGCATGTGTGTGAGCGAGTGCTGGGCTCTAGGAGGGCTACAGTAGAGGTAAACAGTCCAAAGGAAATCAATTAAGTGTTTCCACAGTGTTTGGCAAGCGCTCTAATCTTCAGCACCACATTTTAAAATAAGGGCGAAATCTGCCTTTAATACCTCCTCTGCCTTCTGCATGACAATAAACAAGCAGGCAACAATAAACAGCCGAGCACAGCCGAGCTTGACTAAGTCCTCCAGTCTGTACTTTGAGAAAACACAAGTAAAGTCATTATTCCAGAGTTCTTCTTTACTTTTTCCCCTATACTGCATGTGTCTCTTTTTTAAGCTGAAATGTGTAATAAAACTAAACAGCTGTCATCATTTCCTTAATGCTGCACAGTTTCTAACCATAATATTTATAAGTAAGTAATTTCAAAGAACAAAGTATCATGACTAGAAGCTGGAAAGCATTCAAGCTAATGTGTTAAAGTAAGTATTAGTGGCATGAATTAGTGCACACCTGTTTTTCTGCAATCAATACCGGTTTTTAGTTTCAGAGGGGCCTTTACATTGTCACCTGCCAGAGACAATCTCTCTCCCTGTGTTTCTCAGAGAGATGTAGAGCGATGTTGGGAATAAATTGGGCTGGAGCATGTCTGCTCCGCTCTTTATTGATTCAGGCACTTTGATTGAGCAGGGATCTAATCAATTCTTCAGTGGTAGTGAGACGCCAGAGTAAAATTATTCTTGGGCAAACCCCTCAAACGACTTGTCATTAATTTGCCACTTTACTGGCACTTGTTTGCTAGGAACGAGATGCTTTTGGGCTTTCTCTGTCTATTAGCGGGGTTGTGCTCCTGGGATTTTCATGGGCTGCTAAGCTTCAGGGGGAAAGAGAGCATGTGTGTGTTTTTGTTTTGTGTACAAATCTGTTTATGTGAATGCAGACTGGGGGTGATTGGGCACACTATGCTTGCTCATCCTTACAGAGTGACTTATTAGTGCTAATTGGGAAGGACAGTTCAAACAAGCACAGAGGAGTGGTTGTCACATAAGCGTGACATGAGTGTAGAGAGGCAGGCAGTGCCGGGTGCTCTCCCTGGCTTCAGCCCTCCCTTTCCCTTTCCCCCTCTACATCTCTTCCCTGGACCCCCCTCCTCCTCCTGGTTGTCACTGGACCCCGGCCTGTCCCTGCAGAGTGGCCACAGAGTGGGTTCTTTGTCTAAACACGGCCATTAGCAGTCAGCAGACTTCAGAAATGTGAACGGGACAAGGCAGTGGACAGAGGCGCAGACAGAAACACGGCTGTCTGAGACACTTAGGAAGTCAACAGCTGACGGAAGGGCCAACACAAAGGAGGAGCTGCTGAAGCATGGGGAGCGTGAGCTGCATAGAATATAGACCTCCCTCTCTTACCCCGTGCACTTCATGTTGAGCAGATACACACACAAACACAGTAAGCACACACATATTGATTATATACTCATGGAAAGGCCACACGCTCAAACATACAAGACAGTGCATAGTAAATGTGTTACACCAATAACTCTATTAGCCTGTGCAGAAGATGTACTGACACCACAATATGACCGGGAAGGCATTCCCTCTGCCCTGAACCCTCTAGATAATGATGAATCAACCGGTGGTGCATCAGCACTAAGACCTCTTCCTGGAAAATGCTCCATATTTCTATTTAGCATGGTTTTTGCTAAAAGATGCTAATTCCAATGATTATTTAGTACATAATAGCTGCAATTATATTCGGCAAAAACTGATATAAGGTATAAGCACCAATTAGTAACTGGTCATTATCTTAAGCATTTGGTGCAGGCAGAGTGAAGTAATAGGAAACCATTCAGTAACCCTTGCACAGAAAATGACTGCACAGTACCTCAGTAATTAGCGGGGCTTGTTTGCCTTTAGTCTTAAAAGTGGGCTGTATATTCACTTACCTGCATTACTGCTTATTGCTCGCAGTCACATTTTGCAATTACATTGACAGTCTTGTTATTAACGGGCATGAGGCACAGTGGCATATTTTAATTATTTTCTATTTAGTTATGTAAAGAGGCAGTCATTTCTGTGGGAGCATTTAGTGTTTTTATGAATCTCAGCAGATGATATAAAATACATAATTTCAGAAATAGGCACAAGAGATGAAACTGTGTTGCTGGTATAAAGATGACAAAAGTGCACCAAGTAAGATAAATTTCCATACAAATGTGGTTAACACACAGCTGAGACAAGGCATTTTCATGACAATAATAATGGGAAATTCTGGAATAAATAAAAAGCTGTGTTCAAATGGTATACAATGGTGATGGCCTGGGCTCTGTTCTGCGTGTGTGTTTTCTCAAAGCCTCACCAGCGAGGATCACAAGAGCTGTATCAAAGCACTCGGCCACCATGCGAAATGTCTTCTCTCAGCAGGAGGTTGTGGGATTGTTGTCGGCATCCCGACTCTCTTTGAATGTCGGCCTCACTAACAGGGCAGTTGCCCTACATGGCACTGCTGACAACACAGCTACACTTTCAACTTTTATTCTGTAATTTTTTTTTCTTTTCCTAACCCTTGTCTGACACAGCGCCTCTCAGTGGCAAAGAAGATGACAGACATGAACTATTCTGAAACACAGTCACTCAATTCTTGTGGAAGACACATCGTACGTGTAGGTGGACATGTGTTGAGGGTGAACACTGGGTCAGAGAGTATTAGTTAAAGTGACGTAAGCCTTGGGACTTTTTTGTTCAAAGTGACACACACAGGACTTGTGGAACATGCAGCCCAATACGTTACATAGTACCAGGACAGCTGAGCACAACCGCTTTGAACATAAATCAAGCACACCCCAACACACTGGGCCTGCCTAATAGATGTTTAACTAAACCCCCTCATTTCAAACAGTTTGACCCTATTTTGCTAAAACACAATGTGAGAACTCCCCAAGGATTAGGCCCTGACCTCGTAGGGAATGGCCCACACTATCTATAAAGGAGCCTGCCATTGTGCTGTCCAGGCATGGGGGAGGACAGTGTGAGGCAGATACATGCCAGTGGGTGGAGATAGTCTTGTTGTAACGACATCTTGATGGAGCATCTTTCCCACCCACTGGAGCAGCACCAGCTCTGTATGTATTTTAATGAGGCTTTGTGTCTGCCCACACATAGCCCCTCTACTGACAGGGAACGCGTTAGCAACATGCTTACCCTTTGTCACAGCCCCAATCACATGATCAACTGCTCAGCTAGGTTTATTCTCTTGACTCTATGTGTATGTCCTCATATGCAGGGATGTAAATAGTCAGTGTAACCTTTTATTGCACAGCATAGTTGGCATGGGTTGTAAAGTTTCTTGGGTGAACTACAACAACTACACTGAAAAAAATGATTTTTTGGCCTTTTAAATATTACTGTGACATGAAAAGCAAATTGTACAAGCGTTTTCTATTACCCCATTTTTACTAAAAAAAATGCATAATTTTCTGAAATGCTACTTGACATTAGTTTGTATGTTTTTAACTTAACTTGAAAGTGTGAGCATTACAATCAATTATCAAGTTATTTTTATTAAATGTATTCATTGTGTGATAAATTTGTATATTGCTAGTA
>JAQQAE010014057.1:0-12531 GCA_029823295.1 Pseudamia nigra | reverse complement strand
CGGCTAGCCAGCTCACGCTCCAAACTCCACTTTTGGGTCCTTCTCGGCCAAGACCCGGAAGTGACTTTTGTTGTCCGGGTCAAAATTTCTTGTCTGATGCAAATTTTTTGCAGATTTTTTCTTTGTTATCCAAATTTTTTGTTGTCAGAAGCGTTTGTTATTAGGGGCACCACTGTACTTCTTACCGTTAATGCGACTTCTGGTGTTAGATGCTTTTCCTAATGGCCTTGTCGTCTGGTTGATACATGGTGAGGTGAAGCTTCACGCAGGCGTTGAGGTTTTCATCCGTTGAACATGATCTTGATGTTTTTCAGATGTGAGAACGACTGCTCACATGGATATTTCGATGCAAATGTAGCATGGCATGTGTAGAAGTGTCGCTTTATATTTGACCATTTCATCGATGAAACTTTATCATTGAATATTAGACACAACGCAAAACCTGCTCTGTCCACAAAGGCAAATTCCTCTGTCCATTCGCGCTGAAATGTACGATACTCCTCATCTTTTTTTCTTTTTGCCATCTTCATCGTCAAAAGGGTTTGCTCTGAAAAAATTAGCTAGCTGACTATTCGATTCAAAGGAGGAAAAGTTACTTCTTGACCTCACCGAACATGTCAGTGCCGACACATTTGCACGTCACTTACCCGGGGAGGCGAGCCCCGAGCGGGCTCCCGCTCCGGGGACAGTGGCAGGTGGGGAGTTTGACTGAGGCGGTACACATGTCAAACAGTAACGCAGGCGAGCTCAGGGAGGACAGAAACCTCCCGTGGAGCAGAAGGGCAAAAGCTCGCTTGATCTAGATTTTCAGTATGAATACAGACCGTGAAAGCGGGGCCTCCGCAAACGTGTCAGTGCCGACACATACAGTGTTGAAGTGATTTATCCAATTTAAAAAACAGAGTTTTGGTGTCGGACCTTCCCGTGTAGCCCAAGGACAGCTGGGATTGGCTCCAGCCATCCGCAGCCCTGAACAAGTGCGGTATAAATGAATGGATTAAAATTATTCATTAGTTATCGTGTTAAGAAATGTCAGCTAAGATTTATCTGCGAGCCAGATGCAGTCATCAGTTTGTATTTGTGACATCACAAAAACACAGACATTAAAATGGCTCATTTTCAGACAAGTTCAATGAAAAGTGGATGTGTGTGTGTTTTTCCAGAGTGAGTGTTTTGATCTCTTAGCATTACTTTCACAGATGGCAGACCTGTTATATACGCAATAGAAAAAGAAATAGAAGCCTGATTTCTCACAGTATGCCTCATCTGAGCGACATTCATACCTGACTAAAAGAATAAAATTACAAACCATTCTGGGTCCCTTAAAGGTGCCGTCTAAGGTGTCGGCAAATTACCTAGCAGGCGATCATTTGTGATGGACTGATAGAAATGGTTAAACAGGCGGTCTGCCAGTGAACTCGGCTGATAACCTCAGTTGTCAAGCTAGTCTGTCTGGTTTTTTTGTGTCGGTACCAAATGTTGAAGGAATGTTAAATGCAGGCTGTGGTTAGATAAGCTACAGTTGCTTGCTTTATAGTAGCTATTGCTAGGACTGTTTTCAACTCCACAAGTGACTGTATGACCTTGTGCACCTATGAGGTTGTAAGCTGTGTTGAATAACTAATCATTAACGGTAGACTGTGACAAACCATGGGCTACTTGCTAGTTTACCTAGTACCTTTAATATTTGGATAGTTTGTGCTGTGTAGATGTAAATTATACAAATTTACATTTTTATTTAACTGAAAAGTGACTAATAAAAAAAAATGTTGTACTCTTTATGTCTCCAGCTTTATAAACACAGCTGTTACCTCATTTTACATTATAAACCTATTATTCTGCCACTCTAACGTAGCATCTCTGTATTGAGGCAGAAAACAAGTCTTGAAACATTCTGGTTATCAATGGTAACCATTCATATCTTTAGGTATTGATATACCGTAAATCTGTAGATTGTAATTGTGAATTTGAATGAGATAAAAAAAACAACCATAACCTGACAAACATGTGAACTACAATTCCTCCATAAAACATTTTAGAAGCATTACAGAATATTGTAAAACCGACAGTAACTACCTCAACACGTGGCCCTCTTTCCAACACCAAACTGTTGATATGCATTACCACACTCTGCTGGTGGAACATTTATGTGTAGACAGAGCAGAATATCCAAAGAAACCAAAGAACCTGCATATCAAAACCCTGCTGCACAGCAAACTCCATAGGGTACATTTATCGTCCACGTCACTTATACAGAAATACATTACAATGAAATATTCCTTCAAAGAGCTGGACAGCTGTTTATTAGTGTGGTACGTATGTTTGGTTACAAAGCAAAGTTACGTATTGCACCACCATGTCTGCTAATAAAGTCCGTTAAATTTACGCTTTATTTCTAAGTTAATATTTAGCCAAGTCTGGAATGTGGCTGGATAATTTTCTCCTCAAAGTCTAATAGTGAACAAGTGATTTTTATTATGACTGACACTTTATTTGCCCATAATTTGTCACATATAAGATATGGTGGAGTCTTTACAGCCTCAAAATACCAGTAATACTATAGCAAAGCATTCTGAGTGATGTTTAATTGAATTAGACACTGATTTAACTTTAACACCACAAGTGGCCAATAAAACTAAATCACTAGTGCAATTCATGTGAAACATTTAATCATTTCATTGTCGTTGCCTCCAACTGCTTTACATGCAAAGACAGGACTCATAAAAAATGGGTGTTCCATGTGAGAGGCATGATAAGTCTCTACATGTACTATAAATAAGAAAATAATGTGCAAGTCATAAAACAGTACAAGCTATATTTCTAGCTTTAGAAATGTGTCACCAAGAAAGTTGTTTTCTTTACTGCTGAAGACTCTGTAGTTATTGAGAAATCATGTAACTATGCAAACTGTACTGTTGCACATTTATTACACCTTAACAGAGTAGGCATTGTTTACAGCAAGGTAATGTTTATTTTTACGGCCTGGAACTTCTAAGTTTAATGCAAAGTACCTGAAACTGAAAAATTATTTGTATATTATGTTTGACTTTGACAGCCCCTTACAGGTTAGGAAAACATAATTCAAGCATTACTGCAGCTGTATATTAGCTAACTTTAGCCTCCAGTTCTATATAGCTATTAATAACACTGGATATTTCTGCAAATACAACTCATGATGTAATACCTAAAGACAATTATCAGCTTATTAAAGCTATAGAATATAAGTTAATAGCATTATCGTGGCTCTTTAAAGAGCGTACAGACAGATGAAGTGCTGTTAGTAGTGAGGTGTTGTCGAGGTGAGCGGGGCCCGTGGAGGACTCCTCAGGGGAATCCTGACAGAGACAGAGCACTCTTTGTGCTGCAGCGTCCCTGCCCCGGTGGCCTGAAACGGGCCGGGACCGTCAGGGGACTCGCTTTCCACTAGGTCAGAAGTGTTCTGTCGACAGCTCATTGATCACAGCTCATCTTGTCATTTGATCGTTCTTCATGAAACAGTGCGTGGACACACGCGCGTGCAAAGCCACACACATGCTCCGACACTTCAAACATAATCAGATATTCCAGAGCAGCTACTAAAACAATGTACTCTTCCTCACTGGTTGGGGGGATGTTAGAGAGACAGAGACAGAGAGAGAGTCCGGCAGTAGCTAAGGAGGCCCGGCAGAGAGTTGAGAAAGTGCTGGACTGTCGCCGCTATAGTAAAACACGGGGCCGAGGGCCTTGCAGGCTGGGTTAACGGGCTCCAAGGACTCATGAAAAGTGAACAAAAGGCCCAGTTCTGAGCCGACCGCACAAGACGCTGCCCAGGGTTTCACTGGCCATGTCCTCCGAGCTCTCCTGTCGCTGTTAAACTAAGTGGACTTTTATGGGCGAGCAGTAATACGCGCCTCTGTGAATCAGCAGTGGTTACTATGAGCTATAATAATTATACAGAGCGCGGGGGAGGCTTCTAATTGTATGTGTCGCATCACTATAAGTTTATTCATAATTATAAAGTCTCTCTATGACCAATGATGCGTTGGCTTGGTCTATATATTCAACTTGAGGCCATAGCAGTGAACTGTAACATGGAAAGTGAGCTCTGTGCAAGACTGCTTGAGCAAACATCATCAAAACTATGATGCAAAGACAGTGATATAATATTTTGCACCACTAAAGGGTAGGTTTGATAAAAAATGATGGAAAAACTCTGTTGATATTTCACATACATTTATAAGGAGATGCCTGTGGGTCAAGATCAATCGATTATTTACCCAGTCCTGTGTCAGCACGGCCCCTTCCAGGAATTCCTCCATATCAATGTTGTGGAGAAGCGAAGAAATAAAGTACAGCCTGAGCGTGATGAGGGTTCCAGGCTGTGCTCAGGTCAGGTGGCTAAGCAGTGCTGTGCGATTGAAATGGCCCATGACTTACCACACAAGAAGGTATTCGAAGACTGATCATCTACTGCATGTGCAACAATATTTGCTTTATGGATGGCTAAAATGAATGAGGACTTTCCATGTTTCAGCAGGCATGAGAGTCAAGAGAGATGTGCAGTGACCTGAGCTGGGTCAGACGGTCACAATTGAATACTAGCATTTAGTTCATTTTGCAAAGATGCACTGGCTGTATTGCATTATGTGAAAAACACCACCTATCTGGTCTCTGAGTAGGCTTAAGCAAATCAAAAAAGTATGCTAAAATACTTTCAACATTGGAAGCTGTGATTTTTACACTGACATATCGGTGCAGTGTTGTAATTCTGCATTCATTCCTCTGTGTCCTTGGTGGAATCTGAATCTCTTTTTTCCACCATTTTCTGCAGAAAGGCAAAGGTCTACAGTCAATGCGGTCACTAAGACAATTTGATACACATGTCTATGCTGACCTCGACCTATAATAAAATGTTAAGAGAAACAGGAAACACTAGATTTGCTGTAAACTGTAAACATTCCAGATCTTTACCGAACCATACACCATGCCTTACTGGGTCTATATACTGTATATATAATGTTTTACAGTGTCTAACTTGTGGTTGACCTACTCACAGTGGAACACAGACACTGCTGACGTGTTCATCCTCATATCTGGGGAGGGATGAGGGTGCAGGGTAAGAGTATTGGGCTTTTGTCCCACCACATGTCTATTGTGGCTAAACCTTTCCCTTGGGGGCAATTAGGACCTTTTAGTTTGTTGTAAGAGGACCTAAGTACGAGTGGGTTGAGCCAGGAAAAACATTTTTGAGCTAAACCAAAAACAGAAGCGCATTGAGCTCCTCTGCACTCCTGGACTTCTGAACATCTCTCTATTAAGAAATGTGCAGGCCTACACTGAACAGACAGGAACTGTGGCAGCTTTACAGGGGCAGGGAGGTGACGGGGGTGAGAGAGCTGTGGAGGGGGAGGCTTCAGCTCCACCCGAGGCCTTGCCAAGAGGGCAAACAACTCAAGACCAACAATGTTGGTGGCAAGGACATGCTTCAAGAGAATCGAGAGTAAAGGAGAGATCCATGTTTCGCTTTCACATGGCTGAATGGAAAACTGGGGAGAGTGAAGTATGATGGGTAACGATATGCGGTAAGATCTGCTGTAACGTGCAGAAGGCAAACACACACATGTTGTTTAAAACAACAGAGACACAGCCAATGAAAAGACATTACTGTAAGTAAGAGCAGCTACAGGAGAAGTGTTAGTCTACATATGTGAGAGATAAGCTTTAAGAGTAGGTCTAAGTGTATGATTGAAAGAGTTAGTGTTTGCTGAGGGATGAAAATGAATGTGCAAGTGTGTTTGAGAGATGGTGCAAGATACGGACTTTGAGAAGATAGAAAGAGGAAAAGAAAAAGAGCATGAATGAAAAACAGGTAAAACATAATTGGACAAATTCTGCTTATGCGGGGACCTTATCTCTCTGCTGAAGGGAACGTTTCCCATGGCAGACCTGAGTGGATAGGCAGTGAACAGTGTTAGAACCGCTGAGCAAAAAGCCATGAGTGATGAGGAGGGGTTAAGAGAAATGAACCCATTTAAGTCACCCAAATAAGGGCTGTACAAGTCCATGATAAATGTTCTGAGGTTCCTAAGAGAGAGAGAACTAGCAGTAGGAAGGGTGATGGGTGGGGAGAGAGCAGGGGTCCAGCAAGCCCCACATTATAAAAACAAATTGGTTTGATAAATGATGTCTTCAAAGAAATATATGTAATAATTTTAGTATTAACCTCAACCAGTGATGTGACCACTTTTTATATGGTGGTAACAGCATCCAGAGATGGTATGAGTATGTTTATACACAACATTCAGCAGTATAGAATGCATTCAACATTATTAAATCATTAAGCATTCAGAATATAATTAACTATATTTAATTACAGTTAGAATTTAAAGAGACAGATATGGGCGCTTTCTGATTTTAAGAAGTACATGAATTGTTTATAATTATGGTATAGCCTCCCACTCCACACACACAACATGAGAAGACAGACATTTTGCACCCATTACAAGTTGCAAAACCTGCCTCAACTGTTAGGCACCCGCACCTATACAAACAAAAATGATGTCAATAAAATGCACACCAGAAACAAAGTGAAAGCACAACGTATGTATGGAACTGTAAGATCACATTGTTTGACCTGGTTTTTACTCTATGCTGTGGAAAATAGGAGGTTATGAAAAAATGTGCCTTTTGCCACACTCAGTATCAAACTCATGTGTTTCCATACATTTGTATCTTACATCTGTACTGCAGGTATAAATGCACATTTAAGTAACAATACTGCGTGAATGCCGCATAACATGCATGCTGTTACATGCAATAATAATGTAATGCAAAGTTTAAGTAATCAAAAGTATTCAAATATGTTTCTCATTTTGAGTGACTTAACAGTTCAACTGTTCAAGGGCATGTATTCTGTAAAGTATAGTAACATACATTTTAAAGGAAAACCTCCCCACACTGTTTATACACACAAGGCATGTGAAATATAGACATAAGCCAATAAGTGAGGGAATTTCTTTATATCAGTGATATGACAGAATCTCCGATCTAAAAGGCAAACAACCATGAACAAACCAATGCATCTGTTGTTAAGCAGAACCACAGAATTTATCATTTGGATACTTTTCAAAACATACAGCACTTATTAGTCTACTAAAAATGAAACACTCAAGTGGTGGGGGAGATGACTGCGCAACAAGCCAACATTTCTCTTGAGAGGTTCCTGTGTACCATACAGTGCTAGACTAAGCTGCACTGTAATAAACAGTTACAGTATGTTTAGGCAGAGCAAAGGCTTAGCTTTCTTCCATTAGTATGTCACTTTACACGAGAATGTTTCTGTGCACAACTGTGAGTGCCATTATGTGTGAGTACATGCATCCATATAAATAAATGTGCGTGCATTTGTGCCCTCCATAAAACAGTTCATTGGCTTCCTCTGAATTGTTACAAGTGGTGCCATTATTTAAGAGGAGAATCTGGGCAGCATATCGAGAGCAAGGGGCTGCAGTATACTGGTGCTTAACAAGCACACTTAACCTCAGCCGGCCATACCAAGCTGAAGAAAGGAAAGGTTGTTCCCTCGCAGTGACATGGCACAGGAGGGCAGTCAGGCCCGGAGTAAGGAGAGGAGGGGACAGCATCATTAATGAAACGGTCTGGTCCATAGGCTCAATTACCGCACACTGGGTAAAGAAGACCGTGTTCAAATTAAACCAGAAGGCAGACATGGAGCGATTTAGGAAATTGAAACTCAGTGTTTACAGTAGCTCATGCACAGTTAATAAGCCAAAAACTTTGCATTTGATTGCAGTCCTCATGTTAAAAGAAATCTCTTCAGATAAAAACTGTAACACTCTTGTAGTGCATATGAAAAAACATCTGCTGCAACCCTTCTCTAAAATAAGTACTTCTGTGCACTGTGTACATTACTGTATAACCACTGTTAACTTTAAGTTTATCTAAGCAGAAAGACTAAAAATCCCTCAGTTGTGAAACACCAGAATCCCCCCTAAAACAAGTCCTCACAGAGACATAAATCTGTAGTGTTTTTGTAAGCTTCTTGTTATGTCTCTACTTCTATTTCGGTTGTCACAAACATGTTGTCTCACACAGTCCGGAATCATGGGAACCATTTAAAAGCCATCTACACTCTGCTCCCGAAAGACAGAAAAGTATGTTCATTTCATTGTTTCTACGTGCCAAAAAATACTACAATGCTTAAAAAGGTAAGACATAAAACCAAACTGAAAGTGGGGAGAAAAAGAACATGGAGCTGTGGACAGTCCCTGCGAGATAACTAGACTAACTCTCTCCAAGCTCCCTGAAAGATGGAGAGCATGGGAGGGTTCAGGGATTCATAAAGTCTTGGAGGGTAATTGATTGCTCCTAGCGGGGCAATCTGTGTGGGATTTTGTTTTTCTTTTTTTCAGCCTGCAGGAACAGAAAAAAAACACATGGGCCATTCTGAGCAATAGAGCCATTAGGGGAAGAATGAGCGTGTGAGAGTGGGGGTGAGGAACCTGACAGCAGTATATACACTACTTAAATATTACAGTACACACACTCACACACACACCAAACACCTAGCCTAAATACAGAGGCGCCCACAGTTAAAGCCAAGGTATTAGGAGACGCAATGGATGCAAAGACAAGAGAATCTGCTCCAGACAGGCGAATTAAACCATGACCTATGGCCGCTGTTGAGTAAAATTAGTGAGAGCTTCCTGTGTGCAGGCACCACTCTGCTGACCGTTCATCATCGCCCGTGAAGGTGGACAGTCACCATTACACACATACACCAATGCCACGCTTTACAATAACATGGCAGCAGCCATGACTCCACATCTGTCAAAGGGATGTTTAAAACGAGCCATCATTATTACTCTTTATTTTGGAGATGGGTGGATGGGTGCAGGCTGATAGGAGGGGAGATGTCTGGTTAACATCGGGTGCATTTTCTCTCCTTTACCCACGACTCAGGGCTGACTTGGACAGAGGGGGAGGGAGGGGGGACCAGACGGGTACGGACTGGGAGGGAGGGGGCACAGATAAGCAGTGCCCCAGGTCCACTGGCTTACAATCTTAAATCATCGTCAGTCACTCCCCAGAGTTCACAAACATCAGCATTCCCATCTCTATGAAATCTTACGTTCTTATCAACCACCTTATCACACCGATCAATTATCGTATGCTCCAACAAACATGTCTGCCACCATCAAACACTCACTCCCCTGCACACCCAAACACAGACACGTGAAGTGAAAAATGCTTCTGGTTGAAATGAATAGTGAAATACACACTCCAACAAATATGAGACAGCCTAATTTCATTTTCAGTGTGTCATAGGACAAAGGGCACCACGGCTGCAGATAATAGAAAAAACAAACTCATGCTGCAAGGTTTTCTCTGCAATATTAAAAATACAGATACTGTACTTTCACCAGATATCTTCAGCCTCTTTATTTGGGGCAATTAGTGTGCACATGTGCGCATAAAAAATAACATCAAAGCTGAATAATATGAAGACTCCAGAACAAAATCAGGTTGTTTAATAAACCTGAATGACTTGAAATGAAAGCACAAGTTGTGGTTTATTCATTCTACTTGAAATGACACAATGCGAGCACTGTGTTTACACATATTTCGGTGACAATGCTGAAATCATACATTATGCAGCCCCGGGGTATATTATTTTTCAAAGTCTATGAATGTTTTTAAAGGAAAGGTGGAAAAGGGAACTTTAAAGTGTCTTATTACTTATGTATAAACAATACTCACTTTTGTTTCCTACCAGGGAGACAACAGGCTGAATGTCAGATTCCTCATTGGCCTTCTTCACCATGCTGAACCAATCCTCAAGGTTCTCAAAGCTCTGGTAGTTGGTGATATCATACACCAGTAGAACCCCCTGCACAAAATCAACATCAGATCAGTCAACACACTTTCATTTGAGCATCTCACATTTACAGTTGGTCAGTAGGAGACACTAGAGTAGATGTGTCAAGTCACAGCTTATTTTTTTTCCTCAGGGTGATTTATATCAGCATGAGTAATACTGAGCAAGCAGGGGAACAGTAGGTGGCACTGCTCCTCTATAGAGCAGGAGACAAACTCACACAGGAGGACACAACCTGATGAAGGTTTCAAACTGTTAAAATCAAACTGATAACAAGACTGGGGAAAAAATCTGCCCTCCAGATTTTCAGGATTTTCTCATCATTATAAGACTTTCTTGCCCGCATACAGAATCACTTTAGACTGAATAAGCAATGTTTTTTTTCTGGAATAAGTTCTTAAGCATGCAAATTTTTAGTTTACAAAACTGGAATTGGAATTGCGTGCTGTTTTCTACACAGAGTAGGACTGAGTGAATGCATGTGCAGGTGCTTTACAATAAAAACTAGAAAGCCCTCAGAGAGTGCAGACCTCTGCAAAGGCAGTTCCATTTCTCTTCATACTGAAAACCCACCATCATCATTTGAACTTATGCTCATTTCTCCCATGATGTTACTGTACCCAAAAAAATATTTGAAAATTTATTTGACCATCATTATTGGATTCATTGACCATGAAAACCTACCATTAGCATTTGAAATCACATACATATCATTATTATTTCAATAGTTATTCACAACAAATAATATTTCCATAACGGTGGTTTTCCATTTCATCTAAATCCGTTCAGAATTTTTTTTCAGTTATGTTGTGAAGAAACAGATGGATAGATAAATAAATAAATAAATGTGAGGAAAAAAAAACAACCTGCTTGACAGGGGTAAAAACAGTTAAGACTTTAATATGCACGTTAATATCAGAGCAAAATAGAAGTGAGTTCTTTTGTAATGAATGAAGCAAACAGACATTTTCTTTCCTCCAAGTCATTTTCTGCACTGTAGACACTGCAGAAACAGTCTTGCAAAAACAGATGCTTGAGCAAAGAGCCACACCAAAGGATGTGGTTACAAAAACACTCAAATTAACAAGAAGGTAAACTTAGATACAAGACCTGTTGGCATAATTCAGCATCAGCCATCACTTCTTCAGCCTATGCCATTTGTAACAGACTGGAAAAGAGCGTTCACTGCTTTGAACGGCTGCTTTTACTGCATGATGCAACACGACTGAAGGGGAGACTGTTGCTTTTTGTTCTGCAGACATGCATTGTCACAACACGCAAGGTTGGTGACGACAGCTTACAGCTCTGACAATTACTCTGAGTTTCTCCAAACAGCTATGATTGATTACAGGCAGCACAGTGCCGAACAATAGGTGTGAAAGTTCCATACGGTGTTGACGAGAAACTCCCAAAGCAAAGTGTTGTAATTTGGCAATGATGTATGACTTTCTTTCCGGTGCAGAAGAAAGACAGTGGAAGAGTGCAGGACATGTGTCTAGCATTCAAATAATTAGGAGCACTTTTTCACAACACTGCTAAATAAACATGTCATTTTCATTATTTTTAAGGCAAAGTAGTCTCCCCCAAACATCATGACCAAACCATATTTAAGATGTTTGTTGACGGTTTCCATTAGTGTTAAAGCTGCTGTGCGGGTCTCGTATTAGACACAGTGTGGTCTCCATATAGGCCTCTTCAAACAAGAGACATCCTGGAGGTGACAGATAGCACTTACCTAGAGCAACACCTGTAAACGCTGATGTCGCTGGCACATGTACAAACCACTGAGCAGACACTAATTACCGCATTTGCAGAAAGCATGGCTGTCTTTTTGATCAGCACATTGTTTACTTTTCCACAGGACAAGCAATAAAAGAAACATGGAGATAATTTAGCTGCCAAATCTTTCCCTGCACTCCCCCATGTTTTTGCCAGTGCATATTTGATATCATGTCAGTTTATTATACTTTGTCTATTTTTTATTGTTCGAAATACTCAGTACCCTCCATATTTGTTTATTGCTAATCTAGCACACATCTAAATGTCAGTTTATTTTAATATTGATCTAGAGGGAATAGTAGATTCTCAACAAAGCTACTGAGGCTGTAATACAGTAATAAGCTGGATGAGAGTCACCACACGGGCATATTAGGGAATTAAACCTAATTCTCTTTATGATTTTAGAGTTTAACGTCCATTCACAGATCATTGTACAAACACAGACTGACTTTTTCAGCGTCTATGTTTACATGCACACTAGTAATACAGCAATATTCTGAATTTGGCAGGTGTCACGTAAATGGCATATTCCAGTTGAACGTTCAGAATTAGGTCTTTTTCCAAATGAAGTATTTTCCAAGTAAAACATGAGGGAGTGTGTATTATTGAGGTTATTTGGACATGATTTGGACTCTCTCCGGGTCGGGGATGAGGTCCTACCCCAAGTGGAGGAGTTTAAGTATCTAGGGGTCTTGTTCACGAGTGAGGGAAGGATGGAACAGGAGATCGATAGGCGGATCGGTGCGGCGCCCGCAGTGATGCGGGCTCTGCATCGGTCCGTTGTGGTGAAGAAGGAGTTGAGCCAAAAGGTGAAGCTCTCGATTTACCGGTCGATCTACGTTCCTACCCTCACCTATGGTCATGAGCTTTGGGTC
>JAQQAE010014056.1:0-12531 GCA_029823295.1 Pseudamia nigra | reverse complement strand
GCAAGTATCAAGTGCATTATAGCACTATTGAGAAGGAGGCTCTTGCCTTGCTGTGGTCATTACAGCATTTTGAGGTGTATGTTGGTTTGAGTTCAACAGCTGTGCTCGTATTTTCTGAATATAACCCCCTTGTGTTCTTGTCGCGCATACGCAGCGACAACCAGCGGCTCATGCACTGGTCTTTGTTGCTGCTTTGTTGCTAACATTGAGGTTCGGCACGTAAAAGGTTCAGAAAATGTAGTTGGTGATGCGCTATCTCGTGTCAGTGTATAGGAATCATCTTCTGTGTCGCGCTTTCTTCCTAACTGAGGGGGGCGCATTTCACTTGTCTGTGCACGTTTTCAGGAAGTGAATGTGCAGAGAGAATGGCGCGAGAATTGAATATAAAATGACATCATCAGATGACACTGGCTTGCCTCTTTCATTTCCACCCTGTGCTTAGTGATTGCAATTAATTCGACTGTGTTTTGGTTTAGACTTGGATTGGTTTTTTGACTCTGCATTTTGTATTTTCGGATTGGACTTTGTAGCATTGGATATTTATAAATAATTTTGTACATAATCACATTCTAAATTCAGCAGTCCTGGTGGTGTTCAGGGTGAGAAGCTGTTTCTTTTGTGCACTGTTTTCTCCTGTTTTATGTTTGGGGAGTTTCAGGTAAGAAGCCTGCATTTTGTTTTCTATTTTAGTTCTGTCAGGTCAGTTACTTGTGTGGGTAAATGGATGTTCTGTTTGTTATTTTGGCTGTGCTCATCCTAAAGTTGTATTTACCATTTGTGTAAATAAATATACCATCTGGACTGCACTTTACGTGAGACCTGGTCCTTGGGAGCGGGAAAGGGGAAAGTCTCATTTTAATATATGTTACGCCGGTTCCCCCTAGGCTGGCTGTAACATTTTATTGTGTGTTGTATTTTTAACAATTATGTTCTGCTTAAAAGAAGAAGTTGGATTGGTTGATATTTGTAAGCAAGGAGATCATGTACCGTATACATTTGCAGTAAACATGAAAATCTTGGTGTCAGATTTTAGAAAAAGGCCCATATATTATTGTCACCTGGTGCTCACTCAAACAGAAAGTACAGTAATATTTGTATCAGTTTTCACATTGAACAGGAAGGATTTAAAATAATAAGAATTCTAACACCGACAACAGCATCAAAACCTAAACTTAATTTCATTGACTTATTGATTTATTGATGAAAAAAGATAATGGGATAATCATAAAAATGTTGAAAGTGATTTTGATAATTGTTTGTGCTGATAATCAGCCTTTAAAGTTTAAAGGCTGCTTTTGTTGAGTTAAAATTGAAGAAGTCAAATGAGTATGACTTTTAAATCATTAGTAAATTATAAAGCAAATTAAATATAATGTGAAAGACACGAGATTAGATAGATGTAAAAGATGTAACTAGACTAAAACGGAGTGAAGGATGCAACAAGATGAACACTACACATTTACCAAACACTGATATTTGGTATTTTAAATTCCTCTTTAGGACCAGAACATGTCAAACAAACAGTGGTGCATATTGCATGCCTGTTTGTCTTAGATGAAGGATCCTCTTGGTCTTGCTGAGATTTATCACATTTTCCCTGATAAAGTTCTTTGATTTAATTTTTTTCTTTAGGTAAATTGACAGTCTAAGGGTTGTATACTGTATAGACTCTAAAGGACCCAAACTTAAATTAATGATTTATGAGTTATATATTAAAACAAACTGACCCTATTTGACATATTCTATGAAAGGCATAATGTTTCAGAGGTATAGTATGCAATACCAGTAAGAGGTGAGGATTTTGCTGACAAAAAGTGCTTATGTATTTGTGTTTATTGTTTGTGTGTCTGCATGAGTCTTTGTTTACTTAAGTAAAGTGAGCCGAGTTGACTGGCTCCACTCCAGCATTTCAAGATCAGTGTTTACATCAGGTGTCTTGGTTTCAAAGTCCTTTTACCACAGTGCTTTCCACCAAACCGTTTGGAGTTTTTTCTTCAGCGGGAACTGTCTCACAGTTCAATTTAGTATTAAACACAGCTTTTCAGCACTGCCACAGATTTTATAGTAAATGCTATTCCAGGTTTTTGGCCTCTTTCCGTAGTCTGACTTACAACTGACTCAAGGTAATTTAAAGATAATTTCCCTAAAGTTGCATATAAATCACTTTTTGCAGCTTGAGGGTCTCATTAGTTTAGATTGAATCAGGGCTGGGTCGTCTCTCTGTCTGAAACACCATCTCCAGTAAGACCCCCGTGGTTATTGGTGGTGCAGATGCGCTGTTGGGACATTCCAGTGATGTCTATGGCATTTTTAATTATATTAGATAGATGCTAACAGGAAGCCACATCTCATATACTGCAGAAAACAGACAACTTTTTGGTATGTCGCCAACCAAGAGTCAAGTCACCCAGTCTTTCTGTTTCCTCAGTGTTTTTTTTTTCCTCTGTGTTTCTCTTTCTTCCCTTGTCTACCATTAATCCCCAAGAAAATCTGGACCAGAGAGTCCTGACTCAGCATGTTGCCCTCCTCTGCACACTGCCCATGGCTTCACCACCTCAAACTAAGGAGGAGTAAGAACCCAGATCAAAGTTATTAGAGGGTTGCTCTCCTCTTGGTTTTGTGTTGCCTTGCTTTCTTCTTCTTCTGTCTCTCTGAAACACTCAAGGACCTGCTTTTATGTGCATCAGCTTCACTTCAGAGTCTTGTGAGAGCAGAGTGTGACAACTTTCAGATGTGCAACTCTCTCTCTTTCTGGAGACTAGAGGAGCCACTGCTGCCACTCCTATTAACACTACATCTGCTGAAGGAGGCTTTCAAGGGTGTGGATGATGATTCCCAAACACTACAACATGATGAGGGCAATCATTTACACTGATAGACTGTGAAGCTCTATTTTCTGTGCAGGTTGACTTCCAACATAAGTCATATAGTCAAAATAACATTTCACTTTGTATCAGAAGTTTCACTGAGATTCCACAATATTGTTTGTGCTTAAGTGCAGGCAAACCAAAGGGCTGCCACTTTCTCCAGTTTACATTTTGTGTTGCTGGGGATGCTCTGTGAAGGCAGGGTATGGCCAACGTGGCCGCAAAGTAAACGGAGAGAGGCAGAGAAGTGTCCCAACTATTTGATTTGGTAACCTCACTGGGAGGTCTGTTTGGCTTCTCATATGAGTGCCAGTCAGTTGTCCTCATCAAGAGAAGCCACAAGTCTTCACTGAAATGATTTCAGGGAAAAGCTATCTCCCAAAAGCTGGAGTGCATTACAGTGAAGTGCAGATCTTTCTTTGTGTGTGTTTCTGTGCTTCTAAGGCAATCAGATTTTCTGAGTCATAAAGCTCTGCTACACCTGTGCTCCTTTGTTAATGCCAAGCACTTGAATTAGCTCTTCAAGAGACTGTTATTTGTCCAAATAATTTGTCTATAGACGTCAGTCTAAACTTCAGACCCTTTTCACTGTGTTCAGTGTTCACCATAAGCTGTTTAAAAGTGTAATGTGTAATTCTTCTATTAAAAAACACCAAGCCTTTGCTATGCAGTATTATTTATATTGTTGACAAGTATATGTCTACCTGTTTACATTCAAGGAAATTCAGAATTTTATTCAATCTAGTGTTTGCTTTATTTGGTTTTCTGCCAACATGTTACAGTAAACACACAATGTCTATGGAAAGATATTATTAGCTGACACGACCTGTTGCTATTTCATTCAAAATCAAATGACTTAATGTGAATATACATCACCAAATTTAATGTAATTAAAATTTTGTCTAAACATATAAATATGATTTTGCAGCAGTGGCAGTAAAAACTGTCTCCTCTGACGCTAAGCACCCTTTGAAAGTACAGCCATAGGTTTTTTTGCTTTTTTTTTTTTTATTTTATTTTTTTTACAGTATGTTTGCCCAATTTTTGAAGTGTCTACTACCAAAGCACTTTAGGTGGAAGACGACCAAAAGACTATTGACAAAGTACCTGATGGCTGAGAGTCTTCACAGACACATAACGAGCTTATTAAAAATTAGCTGCTCATTTCGAAAGGGGTTAATGAGTCAATCAAAGACAATGTTAAACATTTACACTTGCTTAATTTGTGTCCACGTCTTTGATCAGTATCATGATTTATAATAGCACAGTACTTTGGTGTTAACACACCAAATTGACGATAAAAATATAAATATTTCTTGCTTCCAAAGTACTTTGTAAGTATCAGGCAAGTTGTAGTTTGTAAGCCAGTTTCCCATTGGTACTTTCGCAACAAATATCCTACATTTTGCTGCCAAAGTACAAACACTGCATTTGGATTGATACTTTGTCAATTGTCTTTTGGTGGTCTTGCACCCAAGATACTTTGGCAACAGCCACAGCCTTTTATTTAAGTTATCATGATTTTAACTACCACAGTGCATACTATTTGGTTATTTATAAGTGATACATCAGAGGTAATACTGCTGCTCTGGGGCTCTTAAATGACTTTTTGGAGGCTATAGTCCAGTTTCTGATGAGAAACTGAAATATTTGATTTTTCAACGTATTATTCAAAGTTGTAAAATTAGTTTTTTGTTCTAGGTGTGATTTTTATATGCAAGGTGTTTCTCATAGGGAGGATCCAGCTGTTGAACCATGACACAGCTTATGTGTCCACCGGTGTGTCCTTGTTCCACCCACAGCTTAGTCTGCAGGGCTGGCTCATCCCTGTGGCCAGCTCTGAACCAGCCTCTCTTCTAGCCAGGTGGGGTAAATTTAGGTCCTAATTACAACCCTGCTTTTTCTGTATTTATGGGAAATAAGACTGTGTAGGGTAATTAAGGTCTTGGACAGGAGTAGCAGAATTATACTGCATCTGTAATCAGAGTGATGTGTGTATGTATGTGCGGGAGCTTACAGATAGCTGTACTGTATTTAGATACTTCACATAGGGAGAGTGTGTGCGTGCATGTGGCATTGTTTCACTTGCTATCCCACCACTGAAGGGGAGTTAGAATTGTGGGTTTGTTGGTTTGATTCTGAACTTTTCATTTTTCCTGCAAAAGCAGACATATTGTGCCTGTTGGTCACAAATTAATGTAAACCTTACATGACCCCAGAATATGCATTTGAAGTTTCAGCTCAAAGTATCACACAGATGTACATTGTACCATGTATAAACACATTTTCAGCCATGTTCCATGCAGGGTGCCTAGTTTTAAATGAGTCACTGCTGACCACACCCCTTTTCTGTCATTGCTATGGATACCTTCATGTGGACATGCTAGGGTCCAGAATGATCCTAATGATTTTGATGATTGTTGTGGTCCTGGAGGTCTGAAAGAGGCATTACAGACATCAAAATTACTTACTTTACCCCAAGTTCACTGAAAAGCAGCTGTGTGTGTTCCTCCATAGTGTCAGTGTTTTTGCATTACTACCTCTACCAAGGAGTGGCAGTAGTGATGTTTTTGCTAGCGCTTGTCTTAGTGTGTTGGTTAGCTGGTTAGCAAGAGTACTCAAAAACTCATGAACAGATTTTGATGAAACTTTCAGGAAAGGTGTGAAAAGTGATAAGGAACGGATGATTAAATTTTGGTGTCTATATATTAATATTTATGTGTCTATATATGTGTCGCTGTGATGCAGCCACGGATGCAGCTCATTCCTGTGATCGGCATCGTGTGTCGGACGTCATTAAATTCAAGACTGATCTCTTTACTCCCTGCAGTCTGCAGTGGTAACACTGTGGCAAATACTCATTATAGTAGTATTAATATGACAAAACTTTTTACACAGTCTGAATCTTTTAAAATCTTTTAGAAATATCCTCTTTTTCAGAAATATTTAAATGTAATATATAAATATCAAAACAAGTCACTTAGCACTGAAGATTGTAACAGAATTAAAGATAAAGTGCGTTATTCCCCTTTGGCTTTCCCTGATTCTGCCCTCTTTGCCATAACATCCCTATTCTGGCCTCTTGTTTTCAGATGAGTTTCTTTCACATCTCTATGTAGTTAGGCCTCCGCCCTGCTTTCCTGTATGGTGCTACATGACTCCACAAGCTCAGCACACAAGGAAAACAGTCACATTTACCAACCTGATCCCAATGGGACGAGGTGATTTGTGGACGCAAGACACGTGCCTCAGTGGGCATTTGCGTCTCCTGCCTCTTTGTATCTTTTGATCTATTCCCAATGTCTGTGTATTTGCTGAGTGTGTCATTTCATATGTGAGCGTGTGTCTGTGTGTATACCATGTGTGCCTCAAATTACAGTGCTGAAAATACCCCTCATAGTTTTGGGCCTGTGCTGGCCATAGAGCTGTCGATCTGTGGTCACTGGAAGAGGAGGGAGACAGGAAAAGGGAATAGTTTGCTGGACGTGGGGGCCAGATTCCTCTTTTTCAGCTCAAGCTTCTGCTGCTTTGGGTGAAATTGGAGAGGACCACGGGTTGGAATGGATTTGGACTTGAGGAGGGAACTCTGGGTAGGGCCAAGGAAAAGCAACGCGGTTTCATTGCTAAAGGTGGCTGAGAGCAGCCACTCATACCATCTTTTATATTCCGTCGTAACTTACAGACAAAGCTCTCTGGTAGGTGTATATGTGTGTGTCCACAGTTGGATTTGTCATTAAAGGCATAATAAACTACATAGGTCAATTTGTATCATCTTTGTGTCTTTAAATTCTCATAATTGGAAAAGTGTGCACGTGTGTGTTTGGTTAGCGGGGTGCGTGTGTCCCATACTCCGATTTCTCATTACAGAATAAACTACCAGCAGGCACGGTGAGCTTAGTGAGTGTGTGTGTGTGGACTCTGGCAGGCAGCACAATGAAGCTCTTTGACTGTTGCAGAAGTGTTTAGTTTGTATCACAGATGTAAACCCAGAGGGAAAGGCATGAAGGAGCAACATTCACAGAGGTGACGTGAAATGGAAGAATTTTATTTTGGCATTTATGGCTATATATTCTTTTGGTTTGATCCTGCTATGCAACCTTTTTTGTACCTTCGTTTTCCTTCACCTTATTCAGTTTATCTGTAGATGGTAAAACCTGTATATGAATTTGTTTGATTTATTTATGGTTGTATACATAGGTTATGTCAGTGATAGTCTCACCCAGTGTAATAACTGTTAATATTATATATTGCTTATATGTAAGGTTAGGCAATTTTCCCAAAAGATCAGTCTTTTGAGGTAAAATCATGAGCCGCAGTCATTTAGTCACCTTTTTTAAGTGTAGGCTGTAGCGTGATTTTTGTCTTGTCATTTATTTAAAACAGCTTTTTCCGTCATTTTGGGTTGTTGTTAATGCAGTATTCTGTCAACATCCAGAATAAACATGAAACAAATTGATGCAGTCAACACTCAACTGTGTACAATACATCTATATCAGCTATAGTATTTCCCATGAGTCACCCAGACATTGGCGATTGTCCTGCCTGAGTTTCAGTAGTGTCTTTATAAATTTGACTTGGTGCGGGTTGAAGGTGTCATTTTATCAGTTGTTATTCCTTCAGTGGCAGTAAAACATGTCATAAATACAAGTGGAATAACTGGTAGATGCTGAAGAGCCACAACCAGTTAAAAATAACCCATTATGTAATGCTCCTACAATATGATCAGTGTTAGCATAGGAAGATTTTACTATTTACTTGTTAGTGCCACAATCTATATGACCCTCTGAAAAGCAGATCAGCCTGCATTTGAAACATGTTGTCTTTATTTATTATGTGATCATTTCTGATATCAATTCTCTGTTTTTTTTCTTCTGAATAATTAAGGCCTTTTAGTTGTTTTCTTATTGGGTGAATTATTAAATGATTTGAAGCTGCCACCTTTACATTTCAGACAAACAACTGATTACTTGACAGAAATATGTTTCACAGATTCATATTAGCTGATAATGGAAACAACTTTTGCTGAGCTTTGCTTAAATTTAACTGACAAGTTTCGACACACAAAATTTGCTGCAGATGTCAATTCAGATGTGGAGATGTCTTTTTCAGACTCAAAAATGCTCAGTATTCTGTTATACCAACAAATGGCTTCTTTTCCTAGAATGTTAGCACTGGCCAGAAAATGAGCTTTTGATACTTCCCCACAATGCAGCATGTTTTGAGTTGGAAGAATGTCTAATACTAACACCACAGGGATATGGAGTCAACATTGTGAAATGGGAAATATAATGTCTATAAAGAATGGGAGCGTATTCCAAGAATATGTCACATCCTTACTCAATGCTGCCCTCCAAATTCCAACTACACAAGCTACATAATTGAACCTAAAACCAAGCCAAAAATGCTTCTGTTATTCTGGTACTATTTCTCCTTATGAGCAATACCGAAAAAGCTTTGGCTGGAACAAGAGCATTCGTGATAACATGTGATTTAATGGCCAGTTTTGTTCAGCAGCCTCATGCAGTGTTTCTGCTTGTGTCGTGTTAAACACAGGCTTTTACTGCTAAATATGTGTCTGACATCAATTTTTCTTTCCAAATGTAAACAGAGTCACAGCAATTATGCTCCTCTTTTCACACAGCAGAATTCTCTCTTATAACATTTTCACCTTTACAGTAAATGTGTGACTGCATAAAGCATACAGTTAAACATGACAGTGGGAGATAACAAATAACTAAAGTACTTCTAATACACACAGGAATGACTGAAGGTGCTTTCACACTTACCTTGTTTGGTCCACATTTTCAGTCTTTCCAGTTTGATTTATACCAAATTTGCAGGTATGGAAGCTGCCAAGGACCATGGTGTGGCCCAAACAGCCAGGCTTTGGTTCAATCTAAAGAGGTAATCTCATTACACATTAAACCAAACCATAACTCGGTTCATGCACAGTGTGGATAGTCCAAATTTTTGGAAGACCACATGAGTGTTGTTGTGGAAATAGAAGAAAAACAAATGTAAGATGATAAAAGTGACTCACGCTGACGACCTCAAATGCAGGTCATCTGTAAACAAATTAGAGTCAAGTAAATGGAGTATCAGCACACATAGATTATGACAACAGGATGTATTAGTCCTGTCAGTGTGAAAACTAACCTTGCCAACTTTATAGAGTGCAACAAAAGCTTGAAACTTATCTTGAATCCTGGTTTGAATACAAGAGTAAAACCACACTAACATCGTTAAAATAGTGACACTTCATTGTAGAACTGTCAAATAAAGCCAAAAAAGGCCAAAAGATAAATCTTTAAAAAAAAATTGTGACACTGTGGTGCATCACTATTGTACTGGAGTGTAGAAAGCTATTGAGTAAAGACGCATCACAGGACGTCTGTCTTTAATTGTATTGAGGTCAAGCAACAATTAATGGGTTGATCCCCATCTAAGCAATGTAATCCTGCAACCTCTGCCCTTTTCATGGCAATTATTTGTCATCTTTTGTTGAAGCTTACTCTGTGTTGCGTCATCCAGATGCTTTCAGCTATTAAAATTCTCGTTTTTTATTTATAAAATATGTGAATTGGGCCAGTGACCAGACAGTCCTCGAATCGAATCCCTGGCAAGAGATCTTGGTGGGGAAGGTGAAGAACAGCATCTGTCCCCACCCCCATCATCATCAACACTGTGGGCCTTTGAGCAAGGCCCTTAACCCCTAAATCGTCCCCGGGCGCTGCACAGCGACTGCTCCCCAAGAGGATGAGTCAAATGTGGAGGCAAAACTTCTTGTATATGTATGTAAATTTGACAATAAAGTAATAAACTTAACTTTTGTACAGACATAAGTGTGTATATGGCTCTTGATGTTCTTTTTTCAAGTCCTCTCTCCTCTCTTTGTCTTACCGTTTGTATCTTTCTATATGTTCATCCTCTTTAGCCAACAAAACCATGCACTGTGTCTTGTCTCTATCTTTCCCCATCAGATCCTTCTGGGTTCAGGATTTGGGAATAGCCAGTGGATAACTAAGCCCAGATGTTGTGGCCCCCTCCCTTGTTTCTGTCTTTTTTTCTCCACTCACTCCATCTCTCAGCTCTCTGTTACCTCACTGCATTACTGACCCTGATAACAATATTAATAAGTTTCCAAATAATCCGCCTGTGCTGAGAGGAGTCATCTAAGGGAGGACAGGATTGTTGAAACCTGCATAGCTCTACAAAAACAGTGGCGTGAAATATGGATCATCCATCCACTGCATTTGATGGAGTCAGTTGATTCATCAGCACTTAGATTTTATTACCTAAATCCTCTGTGTGCTCGCCTTAGGTTTGGTTTGATGCCATGTTTTGATTCTGTTTTGTTTTTGTGGGTGTAAACAGAGGGATGGCTGTATGAATTTTGGTCATTTTGGTTACTCGAGGCCTGACAAGGTCAAGAACCTGAAAAGAGGTCTGGATTTAAGTACTGAGGTTGTATGTAGCAGTGTCTGTGGAAGGTGTGTGCTGTTGAGGTGGTGCTGAAGTTTGTATATTTGGGTAAGGGGGTGGAGAGAGGTGGGAGAAAGCGGTAAGGGTGTGCGCCAGCTGGCAGCAAAGAAGCCCTTTACATGTGTGTTGTTTGCGAGTGTAGTGTGCTCATTAGTGCACTGGTAGCTTTGGGACTCTTAGTTTCCACCTAATTAAGGCCCATATGCGCACATGTGGGTGACACCTGGAGGTAAAATGGCAGATGATGAGCTATTTCTGCGGCTTCCTCCTCCAAGTAAACATTCACTGTCTTCCTCAGCTGTTAGGCTAGTGTTGTCTCAGCATTTTCCAAAGGAGTGTTGAGGCATGAGAAAATAACTGTCAGAACAAACATTCACAGAGGAAATAAAGTTTTGTTACTCATAATTGAGATCAATCTTAATGAAATCACTTGATTTGTTAACTTGCACAGTTTTGTCATCTTTTCATTCTAAAACTAACACCTCATAGCTGATATATAAATAGAAGCATCATTTCTTTTGCACAGTATCAGCACCTTAGAGCTCCCTTGTGACTTCACCTCAGTTTGTCCTCTATTTCCTTTAGTCTTTTTTTGAGGCTTTAATTACTGTCCGCTGCATTGAATTGCTCATACCAGTCTTTTCTTTTAAACATGTTTTGCTGTCTTTGCTTTAAATTTGGCTTAAGCCCACCACTCCTGGAGGTGTTCAATTTTTGTGAGGTTTTGTAGGTTTTTTCCCATACTTTTCGCAGCCTGCAAAGAAATTTACTCGCTCTTGATATTCTCCGCCCTGTGCTGTTTTACAAATGTTAAATTATGTGCATGTAGCTGAACGAATCAGGTACTGTTTATGTGTAACTGGAAGCCTGCTTTAGGAGTTGGATGGTGTGAATGAAACCCTCATATCCCATCACTTGTTGCATACTCAAGGTGTGTACACACAGTGATACAAACTACACAAACATGCACAGATCTTTACTTTCAATCTGCCTTTGACATTTACAGTGCTTGTGTAAAACACATCTTGACAGCAAGTGAAATACCAAGCAGCAGAGGAAGTTGACCTGTCAGTGACAGGAGGAGTCGGGGCACAGCTAAGACCAACCTCAGAATGCCCAGAGGGAGACTAAGTGCCGCTAACTCCATCTGTGGCTGAGCTAGCGGACCTGAGCTTGACCAAAAGCTGGTGCAGTTTCTATTAGCCTGGTCAGCTAGCGTTTTCTCTGTATGGTACTGAAATCACACTGCTGGTTAGCTAACAGTTCAGACAGTAGCTCTGCATGTGAAAGGTGAGATTTTGAGAACAGGCAGCCAAGTGAATGCCCCTTTACATTCCCCACTAGCCAACTAACTGTGAAGACTAATCAGCTCTGACATTACTTACATATCACAGTGGTGGTGTTTTTAAGGGCAGCAAGCAAACGCATTAGTAAGTAGGCAAGTCTAGATTGAGAAAAGCTGTTTGGCATTTATTACTGTAAATCACTTATTGGCAGTATATTAGCCATTCATGGTTCCAACTATTACAGAAACTTTATTATTGTAATACTAAGTTTAAGGCCTTACTTCTGATGAAATTCTTCAGTGACTCATGAATAACAAAATGACACAGAACTTCTTCCAGTTACTTGGGAGTACATTAATGTCTGAAAATCCAGGAAAAACAGAACACTTTTCTCTCATCCTATTGCTTTGCTCTGCAAAAAGACCTTTATTAGTGTCACTCTGCCAGTCTAAATAGTCATCAAAGTTACCCCCCCCCTAAAAAAATAATGTTGCAACTAATAAAATATAATAATGAGCAGTTAAATTATGTAAATCATTACTTTACGTAAATATTCTACTAAGTACATTTCAACAGAGATAAATCTCAATTTACATTAATAATATTATGAATAGCTAAAAGGCCTCAACCCTTAAAATATAATGTGACCTGAGTTAGCAGTGATCGATACAATAACATAATTTATGGTGGCATCTTAATAAGAGAATGTACGTGTAAATGATTGTTCTTTATTTTATTTCATTACCGTAATTTTCGTACTATAAGGCGCACCTAAACTGCGTCAATTTTGTCAAAATATGACACTGCGCCTTATAATCAAGTGCGCCTTATATATGGACTAATTCCAGTCAAGTCCCGCACCATTTGTGTGTGTAAAGACCCCGAAATGGCTCGTT